>SJYQ01005112.1:154488-169975 GCA_006410935.1 Redunca redunca
ACAGTTATATATAATAACATTCACTTATTTCAAAGTACACTTTAATGAATTTTATTAAGTATACACAATTATGTTACTTCCCTCCTAACCAATATGAACAACAAACCCTTTATAAGTGAAGTAAGGGCCCTGAGGGATGGGGAGCAGGCTGTTGTGGCTGGAGATGAGTGAAGGATATGAACTAGAAAGCTCAGAGAGAGAGGCAGGATCTCCCTGTCCCTAATACTGCCTGCTCATAATAGAGTATTAAACTTCAGCTCTACTTGTTTGTTTTCTTAGTAATGTTACAATGAAGGTTATTATATAGGATATTTCTATTCTAAAAGTGTTCTAAATAAGTAGATTTTAAACATAATTTTATAATTTATTAATGTTTCTATTTTTATTAAAATTAACATTTTTTTATTACGTGCTGGTTTCTGCCATACAATGTTATACGTCAAATACATTTCAATTAAAAATACATGGAATAAAGATGTTTATAAAAGTGGAAAAATAAAATAAATAAAACATTTCATAAAACCCCAGTCCCTTTCTGCCCAGAATATGCCCTGTGCCCCTTTGCTTTTGATCCCCTTTCTCCACTCTGGCCCCAGGCAGCCATTGATCTATTTTCTGTCACTATAGTGTTGCCTCATCTAGAATTTCATGAATGGAATCATTCAGTACGTAGATTTTCTGCTTGATTTCTTATATTTAGTGTAATGTTTTGAGATTCATTCATGTTGTTATGTGTCTTAATATTTTGTTTCTTTTCAACACTCTGTAGTATTCTATGGTGTGTCTATATTATTTACACTGTTTCCAGTTTTTGGCCTTTATGAATAATGCTATCATAATTATTTGCATGAATTTTTCATGGGGATATATATTTTTATTTCTATCTAAAAATACTTTATGGATGGAATTGCTGGAAAAGGTCAGTTTTCATTCTAATCCCAAAGAAAAGCAATGCCAAAGAATGTTCAAACTACTGCACAATTGCGCTCATTTCACATGCTATCAAGGTAATGCTCAAAATCCTTCAAACTACGATTCAACAGTATGTGAACCAAGAAATTCCAGATGTACAAGCTGGATTTAGAAATGGCAGAGGAACCAGAGATTAAATTGCCAACATTTGTTGCATCATAAAAAAAGCAAGGGAATTCCAGGAAAACATCTACTTCTGCTTCATTCTTTGACTGTGTGGGTCACAACAAACTGTGGAAAATTCTTAAAGAGATGGGAATACCAGACTATCTTACCTGCCTCCGAAGAAACCTGTATACAGGTCAAAAATCAACAGTTAGAATCAGACATGGAACAACGGGCTGGTTCCAAATTGGGGAAAAGTACATCAAGGCTGTATATTGTCACTCTGCTTATTTAACTTCTATGCAAAATACATCATGTAAAATGCTGAACTGGATAAAGCATAAGCTGGAATCAAGATTTCTAGGAAAAATATCAACAACCTCAGATATGCAGCAAAGAGAAACTTAAGAGCCTATAGATGAAAGTGAAAGAAGAGAGTGAAAAATCTGGCTTAAAACTTAGTATTCAAAAAATGAAGATCATGGCATCTGGTCCCATCACTTCATGGCAAATAGATGGGGAAACAATGGAAACAGTGACAGACTTTATTTTCCTGGATTCCAAAATCCCTGTGGATGATGACTGCAGCCTTGAAATTAAAAGATGCTTGCTCCTTGGAAAAAAGCTATGCCAAACCTAGACAGTATATTAAAAAGCAGAGATATCACTTTGTTGGCAAAAATCTGTCTAGCCAGTCATGGTTTTTCCAGTAGTCATATACCAATGTGAGAGTTGGATCATAAAGAAGTCTGAGTGCCGAAGAACTGATGCTTTCTAACTGTGGTGTTGGAGAAGACTCTGGGGAGTACCTTGGACTGCAAGGAGAGCATCCCTGCCAATGGAAATCAGTCCTGAATATTCATTGGAAGGACTGATACTGAAGCTCCAATACTTTGGCCATGTGATATGAAGAGCTGACTTGTTGGAAAAGACCCTGATGCTGGGAAAGCTTGAAGGTGGGAGGAGAAGGTGATGACAGGATGAGATGGTTGGATGGCATCACCAACCTGATGGACATGAGTTTGAGCAAATTCTGGGAGATAGTGAAGGACAGGGAAGCCTAGTGTGCTGCAATCCATGGGGCTGCAGAGAGTTGGACATGACTTAGCAACTGAACGACAACAATAAATGAATATTTAACATTATAAAATCCTGTTATATCGCTTTGCAAAATGGCTGTAATATTTTGCATTCTTACCAGGAATGCAGGAGAGAGTTCCCATTGCTCCACATCCTTACCAACCTCACCAATCCTTGTTATTGATGTCTTTAACTTTAGTCGTTCTGGTGGGTGTGTAGTGGTACCACACTGTGGTTTTAATTAGCTCTTCTCTGAGGACTAGTGATGTTGAGTATGTTTCAGTTCAGTTCAGTTCAGTCGCTCAGTCGTGTCCGACTCTTTGCGACCCCATGAATCGCAGCATGCCAGGCCTCCCTGTCCATCACCAACTCCCGGAGTTCACTCAGACTCATGTCCATCGAGCTGGTGATGCCATTCAGCCGTCTCATCCTCTGTCGTCCCCTTCTCCTCCTGCTCCCAATCCCTCCCAGCATGAGTCTTTTCCAATGAGTCAACTCTTCGCATGAGGTGGCCAAAGTACTGGAGTTTCAGCTTCAGCATCATTCCCTCCAAAGAAATCCCAGGGCTGATCTCCTTTAGAATGAATTGGTTGGATCTCCTTGCAGTCCAAGGGACTCTCAAGAGTCTTCTCCAACACCACAGTTCAAAAGTATCAATTCTTCGGTGCTCAGCTTTCTTCACAGAATATGTTTATCATATGCTTATTGGCCACGTGTATATCTTCTTTGGGGAAATGTCTGTCTCAAACTTTGCCCATTTTTTTTATTATGCTTTTTCCTTCTTTTAATTAAGTTGTAAGAGTTCTTTAGTCTGAATACCAGCTCTTTGTTTTGAAAAATTGTTTTTAGTCTGTGGCTAACCTTTGTGTTTTCAAATTCTCTTATAAGGACACTAATCAGATTGGACTAGGACCCACCATAATTTTAACTTAAGGCCTTTAGAGAGGTAATTATCTCCAAATACAATCACATTCTAAGATGGCGAGAGTTAGAGCTTCAACATATGATTTTTTTTGTTGGCGAGGTGGGGAGTCACAGTTCAGCCCATAAAAGATGGGAAAGAATTAGCTTACAGGGAACAAGGAACAAAGTAGAAAGCGAATAAAAAAGAACGTTTATTAAGGTAAAATAGTAGAGCCTGGCATTTCAGGTATAACCTCTATGATTCTCTTAAGACTCTGAGAGCCAGTGTTATATAATAATTTATTGTCTTGCTGGGGCTGTGATTGGAGCCTTGCATCTTGCAAGCCCATAGGTAGTTATGTTAATAAATGGCCCAGAATCCTTACCTAAAAGGGGCTCTGTTCTTCTGTACACATCTTACAAAGGAAATGGTATTGTCCAGAAATTTTTGAGAACCTGAGAATATCTGTCAACGTGTGTTTCCCATTTGTTCTGGGCCCGTCATGACCTACGTCCAGCACACGTTCATTTAGGCAGATGTGCGACAATCACAGTCCCCTTTCCACCTCTCTGAGCGCCTGAAACCGATATGCTATCTTGCTCACAACAGTGCTGCATCTTAATGAATGAAGAAACCGAGGCTGAAAAAGTTTAAGGACTTAGAAGCCCTAAGCAGAAGGTGACAGTGAAAACGGTCTGGAGTGGAGGGGCGGGGTGGGGTTAGAGCCTTGAGAAGCAGAAAGAAGAGCAGATGAATAAATGAACAATATGCTAATTAATCCGGTGGAAGATCCAGATATGGATACTTGTGTCCCTGGCTTGAGCTTTCTGTTGAAGGCTTCTCTCTGGCCAGGCTCAGGGTTGGAGGAGGTAGGTGGGGACCAGGGCTGGTAGCCACAGGAAACCGGGCTCGCTGATGCTACCGCCAGAGGGAAGACGCTTCATTTCTCCAGCAGGTGGCGCCATCTAGCTGGTTATCCGAAAAGAGCCTGCTTGGCTGGAACAATGGCTGTGAGGTACTTCCAAACTGCAGGTGCCCAGGAGTCGCCACTGCACCATGAGGACGCTGGCCTGGCGTCCTCTTCTGGGGCGTTAGAGAGAGGGCATTTGTGATCACCTAGAAAATCTGATCTTTACCTGCAGGTTCCCTGGAAAGAAGGTAAACGTCTGTGCGGCTGGGCTTGCTGGCAGGGGTGGCCAGTGGGCACAGGTCCAGGGCCAACCAGAATCCTCTGCTTTCCCCCAGCAGCCTGAAGCTCTCTCTGAAACAGGGTGAAAGACTTCTTAGTGGCCAAGAAAGGAAACTTCTCCCTGAAAACCTTATCTCTTCACCCAGTAACTGGCCAATTCCATTTTCTCTGTGGCTGCTCTTGAGATATGGAAGGTCTTGGGATAAATGTTTTAAAGAATTTTCCTAAATATGCCCATTTGGATTTGAATTCATATGTCTAAAGGACCAGGGAGAACTTAGGTCTTTCCTGTCCTGGTACTCATAGTTTTGTGCTATGGAATATCAGCCACAGTATGGTGGTTGCAGGTACAGATGCTGAATTCAAATCCAGACACTTCTATGACTTGCTATGTGACCTGGGGAGGTTTCTCAACCTCTCTGTGCCTCAGTGTCCTCTTCAATAACTATTCTCTCATGAGTTTAACATCATGATTAAGTTTAATAAACGTAAAATGCTGAGGGACAGTGTCTGATGCACAGTTATTATAGCGAAGCAGTTATTGCCATCAGTTGAGCACAGGACAATTTTCTCAACCAGGTCATTGTAACACTAACACCCGACAAGCAGTAGCTTCCCAGTAATGCTGAACTGGACTTACCTGGGTGATAAAAGAGTTGCTAGCAAGAAGTAAGGGGATGGGACAGTCCATATTAGTGGCTGGAGGGCCACAGGGGTGCCTACTCCCCTTCCCAAGAGGGACCTGCTGTTCATGCCACCAAGATGCAAGACTCGGGGGAGAAGAGTTGATGGGAGAGGGTGTGAGTGCTGCAACTTGTAGCTGGGGTGCCAGAAGCAGAAGGGGGCATCCATCTGGATCCATGCCTAAGAAATAGGAATAGAGCCCCGTTTCAAGGGAAGGGCTGGCTGAAGCCATGCCCTGGGAGCTTAGCCAACCAGCTTGAGCTGGGAAAAACCAGGAAGCAGAGACTGAAGCTGGTGAGGAGTCAAGCCACACACGGCCCTGGCAGGGAACAAGGCTCAGCTGGGCACACAGGAGACCATTAGGGCCTTCAGTTTCCTTTGTCACCCCCGACACCTGACTCAGGAAGAGCCCCAGGCCAAGGTGGGGCTGATGAATACCCTGTAGCAACCTCTCTGGTGCCTTCTAGAGACCTGATGAGTGGGTGCCTTCTACAGACCTCATACCTGTTTAATTGTTGGATCCTGAGTGGCAGGGTGGGGGTCAGCGAGAGGAGCATATCTCAAGGAGAGGGCTGAGCAGTGACTTTTGGTCAGTTTAGAAGTATTTTAAAAATTCAACAAACTGGCCAGGTCTGTGCTTGTGTAACTCAGCTGAACTCCAGCCCTGGCTTTCCTCTTTATCCCTACAGTCAGCTTGCTCATTGGCCCACTGAGGGTGCAAAGGGGCAGGCAGCTGGAAAGGGCTAGAAGGAAGGCACTGCCTATCCATTGCATTGCTGTTTTAGTCCCACAGCATCTGGAGTGTCTCTCAGATAGGATGAGACAGGATGGGTCCTGGTGGTGAAACCTCATGGTAAAGAGCTAGAGGCTCTGTTCTCAGCCTGCCTGAATTTGAATTATAATTCCACCAATCCCAAGCTGTGTGAGTTGGGGGAACGTCAGTTGCCTTCTTTGTGTCTCAAATTCCTCCTTTCTGAAATGAGAGCAATAATAGTGCCTCCCATACGAGATGCTATGAGGATGAGCTGACCAATGCATGTCATGCATTTGGAGCCGTGATAACTATTATACTTACAGTACTTAGAACCACTCAGTATACATTAACTTCCATCACTAAGTACACGTTAAATTTGCATCCTATCTCAAACTGCATAGTCTCTGGCCCTGAGGACACATAAGCTTTCGGGAAGGGACTGTGAACGCTGTGTCAGTCTTCAGATTAATGACTATGAGACTGATTAGTGACAGGACAGATAATAACCCGGTTTCTTTTTCCTTTCTTCCACCTAAGTGGATGCCTGGGCTCTGATCTGCAAGGGTGAGGGAGAGCTGAAAGCAGAGCTAGCCAGAAGTCATCATGGTTTTATTTCTCAAGCTCTTAGTCTCAAAGGGGAGGGGAGATTGGAGGCAGACAAGGAGAGCACCTTGGACGAAACACGCGGGGAGAAGGATCTACCCCGAGACTGGAGGGATCTGAGGAGAGCAGCCCGGGGGCAGGAGAGAGCTGCGTGGTGGCCGGCTCCAGGCTGCCACTGGGACCCCTCCCCTGGGCATGGTCATGATTTTCGTTGCTGCAGACCTAGCTCCACCTGTGGCTATTTTCTGCTGCAGAGACCTGGCCACTGCATGGGTCTTTCAGTCAGAGCACACTCAGCAAGGAATGGCAGCGGTGGTTGCCCATCGCAAACACCTTCCACTCCCATTTCTGCTGGTGTATGAAGGGTTTTATAGACTGCTCTGATTCGGGTGGAAATAGAACTGCTCTGAACTTGCTACCTATTACCTGGAAGACATTTCCCATAAAGTTTTTTTTTTTTTTTTTTTTTTTTCATCCACCGTGTGCTCTGGCAGCGGCTGAAGGTTTAACCATCTTGTGCTCATACAGGAATGGGTATATTGACTGCCATTGTGAGACCCCTGACTTGGACACACATGTGCTGGAATGGATTGGCACTGTTCTCATGATAGGAATTGTTATGAAGCTGCAGGCTATGTGAGGGGCTGGGGTCCTGGTCCAGTCGTCTCCCCAGTCTCCCCAGCTCCCAGAGCTGACCTGAGCTGAGTTTTAGGCACAGCCCCCTTCCTGGCCCATATGTTGTTGTCACCTGTAACCCATCACATATATTTTAACTTGATTTTTCTGGCTTCTGCCACAGAGCGGGAAGCCAGGTCCCTGGTGGTATGGAGGAGGGGTGGGGCATACCAGGTTCCTGAGGAGCCTGGAGGTGAAGCAGGCGGGACCACCAAAATAAAATCTCCTGAATTCATGACTAGGGCTGCTGAAAATTTACCAGTTCCTCGGAGGGAGGCAGGACAAGTCCAGGCTGTAAACTTCTTGAAATGTTGCAGGCTTCTTTCCTTTTCTTCTCCCCGAGTCTGCGTCAGTGTTTAACAGCGCTTGCTCAGCCTCCCTCTGTGTGTCACTTAGGACCTGGCCTGGCTGCAGGGCTGGCCTGGCAGCAAATGGACCACGTGGACAGAACCGATTGCCTGGCCCTGGATCCTGGGTGACTCTTTCCTCCAAAGCCGTGGACGGATGCTTTTTCATGACAGGATGCTGTGCTGATGCTATCCTGACGGCCTGGGTCCTGCGCCACATGACGACAGGGAGGAGGGTGTGGGGAGGAGGGAAAGAGTGGCTGCAAAGCCCTTGTTGGTTGCTGTAGCAACGTTCAGAAATGACTGGAGATCAATACAGCAGCCTGAATTTTATTTGCTTTTATTTTCTCTTCAGGAACAGCATCACGCCTAAAAATAAAAAATGGCAGAAACCAACTGCTGGGCTAGTTACTGCCACTGCGTTAGCTCCTGGGTCTGGAAGGTCCAGAGCAGAGGAGAGAGAAACAGGGGTCTTGTGGGTGTTCAAGGGTGGGAGGTGGGGATCAGAGAACGAGCCGTGTGTGTATGGTGCGGGGGGCTGGGGTGCGGTAGTGGAGGGGACTGGGACCCCTGCCAGGCCATTTTGCCTGCTTTGTAGCCACACAGTTTGGCAGCCTGGTCTCTCTCAGGAGGAAAAAATCAATAGTGCTATCTGCACATTTGTGCCTCTCTCAGCTTCTGACCACTTTAACTTTCATAAAGAGGCATCAAGGAGTATAAATAGAGCACAGAGGTGGGGAGTTGGATTCCTGCTGTTGCTGAGTTCTTGTGGGGGCAGAAAGGACCTTGGAGCTAATCCATTCAGGATGCTTGGAAAGAAGTCAAGAAGGCCAAGTCTAAGCCCCTAGGCAGAGAATAAATGGTCCACTTTGGGTGAAGTTATTTCTGACACCCTGTAAGACTGTGTACTGAGATTCCCTGGGTCATCCCAGCGCTCCTGCCTTAAAAACCTGAATCAGCACCGCTTTACAGATTACAGAGTGCATGGCATCCATTCTCCCTTATGACGGTCCTTGCACTCTGTGGGGTGTGCAGAGTATATTGTGGGTTAATTGGCTGATCAATATGTTCTTCAATTGTTCATGCACTCATTCGTACAAATATGTATTAGGTAACTGCTATGGACCATGCACCCTTCAGGTGAAAGAAGGAGATGCCCTCAAGGAAAAGACAGTCTAGTTGTGAGGAGGCAGGCTCTAGGAAAACGAACATATACCTAGCAGGTGAGATGGTGTCAGTGCTGTGGAGAAAAATAAAGGTGGGCATGCTGTATAGGACATGAAGCTGGGTGCTGGTGGCAATCTGCTGTTCATACCAAGGTGTGGGGAATGCCTCTGGTATTTGAGAAGAATCCTGAAGGAGGTGAAGTTGTGTGAGCTCTCAGCACTCTGGAGAAAAGCATTCCAGATAGCAGATTCAAGTCCAAATGCTCTAAGGCATCAATGTGCTATTGTTTGAGGTGGAGTAAGGCAGCCAGCATGGCTGGAGTGGGAGAATGAAGGGCAGAGAGGTGGGGGATGTCACAGGAGGCCAGGGACTGGTGATGGGGGACCAGGGCCCTGCTAGGACTTGCGGGCCATCAGCGAGGTTCCCGCAGCAGAGTGGCATGGCTGATTTATGTTTGGAAAGGACCATCTACCATTTTACCACAATTTAAGAAATTGCCTGCTAAAAGGTTGATGTTGGGCGGTAGGAAGGAGGAATGAGAAGGCTGTGGATGGAGGCTTGGACCAGACAGGCCAGGGAGGTCCAGCAGAAGTGGAGAGAAATGGTGGGCTTCTGGACATATTCCCAAGTCATCACTAGCAGGATTTACTGAGAGATTAGATATGGTTTATGATGAATGTAATATATAATGTTAGGAGGATAACGTTATATAGTGTAACCATTAGCATATAATTATAGAATATGAATGTATCATTTATTCAAATATCACCTCAGCCCTTTCATTTTATCACACTCTGCATTTTACAAAATGTTTTCACAAATCCTTTCACTGAGTCTTCAAACCACCCCCTACAAGGAGTAGGGCTTGAATTTCAAGGTGATAAAATGGAAAGATAAGAAAGCAGAAGTGATTTTCCCAAGGTAACTCAGCTATTTTCATTTTATGTTTTATTTACTGAGGTCTGTCCCTTATTTCAGAGTCAAAGTTCTGACTTGAAACTCAGAAACCACATTTGGCTGTGACTGTTTTCTCGCCAGTCTCCCCACGAGAGCATGAGTTTCAGAACTCAGCCTCTCCCTCGTCACCTTTGTGCACGCTGCTTAAATTCTGTGCTTCCCACCTGAATAGGATGCTCAGGTGCCCCTGGCACCTGGCAGGCACACTGAGAACAGACTTAGCAGAGGGCAGGAGAGTGTGGTCAGTCTCAACACTGTGGAATGACTCATCACCCCAGCAAATGGGGTTGAGAGCCAGAATTCCAAGGCTCTTTGGAGTTGTTGGCTATTAATGAATGATCCCAAGTGGGTGGTCCAGGAAGGGCTGGGTAAGCAGCTCTTCCTAGCTGTCCATTCTGAATCCTTTCTGAAAGATTATGATGTTGAACCCAGGTCTATGCCTCTCCTAGTCTGACTTTGGATGGTCCTTTGCCCATAATATGCCCTTGTTGTTGATGAAACAGATACAGGGCAAGCAAGCAAGGGCAACACCTTGTCTTCGATGCTCCTCTCAGAGCTTCTTAATTGCCAAGTTGAACCAGCATCTCACGTTTCTTGGCGAGCTTCTCTCCAGAAGTTGCAGTTGGAAGGATATTCCTTGTGGAGAGCTCTCAGGATGTGGTGAGTTCTTGCCTGTGCTTTGCTGGGAAACTTTGAGCACCAGTATACGGCATGTATTTCAGAATGATCCCGGTAAAGAGTGAAGGAGACAGGATATTTATATGCGGACTCCTCAGTCATTTGTTGTGCTGGGAGAGCAAAGTAGACTCGTAGATGAGAGAAAGCCCACAGATAAGGAAATATAATATTTGAGGTTGGAAATCTGGACTGCTTGCTCTGAAGGGTAAGAACCAGGGATATGGCTGTTTGCTTCAGCAAGTTGAAACAGATGACTTCACAGGATTTGCAAGTGACCACCACAGAGGAATAGGAACTCATGACCAGGAACCATGCCTATGAAATCTCTCTAGAATCTGGATCTTTCTGATTGTTCTGTGTAGATCTGAGTCCTTGATCTTTTTTTATATACCTCAGGATTAGAACAGGATTCTTACTGTTTCAGTTTTGATTGAAGAATCAAATTTTGGCAGGAACAAACAGTAGTTTATTCCAGTGCTTCCACTGTGGATATATCCCAAAGTAAATGGCCAAGAACTGCTTAAGTCAGTCCATGAGCAATTTGTTCACAGTCTCCAGTGACATGAGGAACTTGAATCAGAAAGTAGATCAGCTACATTGCTAAGCACATTGTTTAATTCAACTGACTTTTTTTTTTTTTTTTAATAGCAAGACTTTCTTGATGAAGGAAGCAATGCATTGGTTTATAACCCATCACAGACTCTGTGTCTTGTTTGCCAGAGCCACACTTTAAGCAACACTGATTTAGTGCACTTAAACTTCTTTTCATGTTGAGATATAAAAGGGTTTGGAAGAAGAAATTTTTATTTTTATTTTGGACAGGTGCTGGAGTGCCTATTCCTAACATCAAGAATAATGAGAAGTACTTCTATGGAATTACTCTGTGACCTTAGTAAGAGTTGCACTTAGAAACCTAAAGGTTGAGAGAGAATCTTGCAACAGATGGACCAGCTGAAGGAGAGGTGACCAGAATCACACTTGCCCATGTCTCTAGAATTAATTAGGACAAGTGTTGCATGAGTGTGTCTCACTGAGCAGATGAAGGCTCTTGATGAGGGAACGGGTCTGGGTCATCTTCATTCCCATGCAATAGGCTGCTTGCAGGGCTGATGGGACCTCAGAAAAAAAAAACAAAAAACCAAAACTCTAGGGATGGGCCACTGGATTCCTGACTAAGCCATTCACCAAAATGGAGATGTGTGTGTTCACATCAAGGTACAGCCGAGGAGCAATACCTATAGGACTCTCTGGAGAACTCACCATATCTCCCCCACTAAAAATATATATATATATGTACATATATATATATCTTTTCAACATTTGCCTGGCCCAGAGAGTACTAAAGAGTGTACCTGCTACTCAGGTAAGATTTTTGTCCTTCTCTGCCAACATTGGGAGGTGGTTTTCAGAACATCGGCCAGATAATGGTGGGTGGGTGTGGTATAGTTGCAACAAGACTGGCCATGGGTTGATGAAGCGATGACTGTTGAAGGTGAGTAATGATTGATTATACTACTCTTTGACATTTGCGTGTGCTTGGAAGTTTCCATAGAAAATATTAAAAAGTTAAAAGAAACAGCAGGTAACAAGTGGTAAAAGAGATAAGCAAGGAGAGAGAGGCTTTGTAGCTGTGGGAAACCCTAGCTAAGTAAGCAGATAAGTCTTATTTTCAAATTAAGATCGAAATGTTGATTATTACATAGAGCCAGACCTTCTAATTTCACAATCAAGACAGAGCTTTGTGACTTCAAATGACTATAGAACTTTATAATCAGAAATAACCAGGAAAATCCTGAAAATTAATCCTGGGGCAGATGAAAAAACTAATCCCTTGAAGCAAATTTAAAGGGCATTAGAAAATTTTAGCCGGAGAAAGCAATGGCACCCCACTCCAGTGCTCTTGCCTGGAAAATCCCATGGACGGAGGAGCCTGGTAGGCTGCAGTCCATGGGGTCGCTGACAGTTGGACACGACTAAGCGACTTCACTTTCACTTTTCACTTTCCTGCACTGGAGAAGGCAATGGCAACCCACTCTTGCCTGGAGAATCCCAGGGACGGGGGAGCCTAGTGGGCTGCCGTCTATGGGGTTGCACAGAGTCGGACACAACTGAAGTGACAGCAGCAGAAGGTTTTAGCAGGGGGAAAGCAATCACCATTTTAGAGAGCGAGGTTTTGATTTGCTTTCAGACAGATTTTGGATTCAAAATCCTGCTTACTGCGCCACCTTGGGTCTTGGTTTTCTCATCTATACAATGTCTGTGATGATGCCTGTAGAAGGTCATTGTGTGAGAGGTGACACACACAAAGTGCTCTGTATAACAAATTGCAGATGCTATCGTTAATCTAATTATTGTGTTATCATGTTCATGTAATAATTCCATAGCAATGCAATCAGTGTCAGTGAGAATTTAGTGAGTACAAGCTATATTTCAAGCCCTAGGGCAGTTTGCAGGATATGATAATCTATAGGAGAGAGAGAGTTGGAAAGCTTCTTTGTGATTGTATCTCATAAGCTGTGCCTATGCAACAAACAGTTCCTCTTGGGGACCAGCAGTAAACCTGAAAATTTTAAGTGCCTGGGGTCATGTCTGTGGGGGAGTGTGCCATGCTGCAGTGCACACTGTCTTGTAGGCTGGTGTCTTCATCTCTTGGGAGGGCTGGCTGAGTTCCCAGGTCTATGAGGAGGAATATCCTGCTTCAACTTAGGAAGAGAGAAGACTCTCTATTCATGAGCAGCTGTAACCACTCTATTTAGCTGTGTGGCCTGGGGGCATTATTTCTATGATTGTCCTTGATTTCCTAATGAGTAAAGTGGAAGAAGGGAAGGTGAGGAAGACGGAAGAATCTCAGGGGTGGTCTTAACAGCACAAAGCAGAGCAATAAGCCTCCAAGGTATGTCTCCTAGAAAGGGCTGCAAAAGATGCTAGAGAGAAAGCGCCATCCAGCCATTATCACCGAGGAAGCACTGGATTCCAGCGGCGAGTTCACATCAGGATTAGTGGGTGGCATGTCACGAGTCCATGATTTGAAGGTAGGGAAGAGTCATATGGCAAGTAGAAGTCTCACTATAAACTCAGATGTGCAACAAAGTATTACTGTATTTTCCAAAATATTTTTTATTTTCAGCCTTTGTTCTCCTGGGCAACTGGGAAACTTTAACATTCTTCCTGCAGTTTTTGACACTGAGTCAGTTCAGTCAGTTCAGTCACTTAGTCGTGTCCGACTCTTTGAGACCCCATGAATCGCAGCACGCCAGGCCTCCCTGTCCATCACCATCTCCCAGAGTTCACTCAGGCTCACGTCCATTGAGTCCGTGATGCCATCCAGCCATCTCATCCTCAGTCGTCCCCTTCTCCTCCTGCCCCCAATCCCTCCCAGCATCAGAGTCTTTTCCAATGAGTCAACTCTTTGCATGAGGTGGCCAAAGTACAGGAGCTTCAGCTTTAGCATCATTCCTTCCAAAGAAATCCCAGGGCTGACCTCCTTCAGAATGGACTGGTTGGACCTCCTTGCAGTCCAAGGGACTTTCAAGAGTCTTCTCCAACACCACAGGTCAAACACATCAATTCTTTGGCGCTCAGCCTTCTACACAGTTCAACTCTCACATCCATACATGACCACAGGAAAAACCATAGCCTTGACTAGACAGACCTTAGTCGGCAAAGTAATGTCTCTGCTTTTGAATATGCTATCTAGGTTTCTCATAACTTTTCTTCCAAGGAGTAAGTGTCTTTCAATTTCATGGCTTCAGTCACCATCTGCAGTGATTTTGGAGCCCAAACAAATAAAGTCTGACACTGTTTCCACTGTTTCCTCATCTATTTCCCATGAAGTGATGGGACCGGATGCCATGATCTTCGTTTTCTGAATGTTGAGCTCTAAGCCAACTTTTTCGCACTCCCCTTTTACTTTTATCAAGAGGCTTTTTAGCTCCTCTTCACTTTCTGCCATAAGGTGGTGTCATCTGCATATCTGAGGTGATTGGTATTTCTCCTGGCAATCTGGATTCCAGCTTGTGTTTCTTCCAGTCCAGCATTTCTCATGGTGTACTCTGCATAGAAGTTAAATAAGCAGGGTGACAATATACAGCCTTGACGTACTCCTTTTCCTATTTGGAAACAGTCTGTTGTTCCATATGCAGTTCTAACTGTTGCTTCCTGACCTGCATGCAGATTTCTCAAGAGGCAAGTCAGGTGGTCTGGTATTCCCATCTCTCTCAGAATTTTCCACAGTTTATTGTGATCCACACAGTCAAAGGGTTTGGTATAGTCAATAAAGCAGAAGTAGATGTTTTCCTGGAACTCTCTTGCTTTCTCCATGATCCAGCGAATGTTGGCAATTTGATCTCTGGTTCCTCTGCCTTTTCTAAAACCAGCATGAACATCAGGAAGTTCATGGTTCACGTATTGCTGAAGCCTGGCTTGGAGAATTTTGAGCAAGACAAGTCTGTGGTCCTAGTGTGATTAGATTGACTAGTTTTCTGTGAGCATGGTTTCAGTGTGTTTGCCCTCTGATGCCCTCTTGCAACACCTACCACCTTACTTGGGTTTCTCTTACCTTGGGCGTTGGGTATCTCTTCACGGCTGCTCCAGCAAAGCACAGCTGCTGCTCCTTACCTTGGATGAGGGGTGTCTCCTCACTGCTGCCCGTCCTGACCTTCAACGTGGGATGGCTCCTCTGGGCCCTCCTGCGCCCAGGCAGCCACCGCTCCTTGGACGTGGGGTTGATCCTCCCAGCTGCCGCCCCTGGCCTGGGGCATGGGGTTGCTCCTCCCAGCCACCACCACAGCCTTGTCTAACTGAATGAAACTAAGCCATGCCCGTGGGGTAACCCAAGACAGGCAGGTCATGGTGGAGACGTGTGACACAATGTGGTCCACTGGAGAAAGGAATGGCAAACCACTTCAGTATTCTTGCCTTGAGAACCCCATGAACAGTATGAAAAGGCAAAATGATAGGATACTGAAAGAGGAACTCCCCAGGTCAGTAGGTGCCCAATATGCTACTGGAGGTCAGTGGAGAAATAACTCTAGAAAGAATGAAGGGATGGAGCCAAAGCAAAAACAATACCCAGCTGTGGATGTGACTGATGATAGAAGCAAGGTCTGATGCTGTAAAGAGCAATATTGCATAGGAACCTGGAATGTCAGGTGCATGAATCAAGGCAAATTGGAAGTGGTCAAACAAGAGATGGCAAGAGTGAACGTCGACATTCTAGGAATCAGCGAACTAAAATGGACTGGAATGGGTGAATTTAACTCAGATGACCATTATATCTACTACTGGGGGCAGGAATCCCTCAGAAGAAATGGAGTAGCCATCATGGTCAACAAAAGAGTCCGAAATGCAGTACTTGGATGCAATCTCAAAAA
>SJYQ01005112.1:171955-278674 GCA_006410935.1 Redunca redunca
TGTTCCTTTTGTTCGTCATAGAATAAAATCATTACCTCTTTGTTTTTTCTAAAAATATATTTACAGCAGCATTTCTTTTCCCATCTGCCTTTTTATTTTGGGTTCTTTCACTATGCAGAAAATTTAATTGTGTGTAATTAAGTCTGATGATCTATTCTTTGTGATTTCTTCTATTACTTTTAAATTTACACACTTGATATTCAATTTTACAGTTTAGTTTTTCTATAATTGGAATTTAATATCTTAATATGTAGCTCTGTAATTCATTTAGAAGTTTATTTAGTATATGGTTTAAGGAGAAACTCAAAGTTAATTTTCTCCAAATTCATAACCAACACAAATTTTTGACAAGTTCTTCCCTTCCTTTATTTGTTGAATATTAAATTCTAACATGCCTACATACACACACTACCCCCTTTACCCCCTTGCCCCTCCACATACACACATTTTCTCTCTCCTGGCTGTCTTTTGTTTTCTTTGCAGCTGCCTATTTTCCTAACTTGATCTTTACTTTTGTGTTATAGAACGTACACTTGCCCAATTCACATCAGTTGTCTCATTTAGAGAATTCTCCAAATCAGTTTCTCCAAAACTGTGTTTCAGTGAGATCTCTGCAACATACAAAACACTGTCATAGCTCTTACGTCTCCAGCTTACACTCAATAGTAGATCAGACTGCGGCTTTCCGTGTTGAACCAAGAACCGTGGAAGTTGTGCTGTCTGAAAGGTCTCTGTGTGCCGCACTGTCTTACTTTCACCTCAATTATGCAAAACGATTTGCTCCTCTCCTCTGCGAACAAACTTCTCACCCTTGAGATTTTAAACATCTACAGATTGAATAGGCTCACAAAAGGGTTTCTTATACCATCACATTGGGACAATGAATGTACACTCTGCACACACTTGTCAAACCAAGAGAGCCTGTCTGGGCAGTATCTGAGGGTCAAAAGGAGGGTTTCCGCCTCTACTGTAGTGTTTAATGGCTTAATAGAGAAGTTCATGGTTAACCTATCTTTTTGTAAGTCTAATTTCCCCAACACACTGAGTTTCTAGAGTGCAGGAAACATTTCCAGTGCAGAGCACCAAGTCTACCATGTGGTTGAGGGTTAAATATTTTTTATGCTGAGTGATTGCTTTTATCCTGGCTTCCCAGGTGGCACTAGTAGTAAAGAATCCGCCTGCCACCGCAGGAGATGCGAGTTCGATCCCTGGGTCAGGAAGACCCCCCGGAGTAGGAAATGGCACCCCACTCCAGGATTCTTGCCTAGGAAATTCCATGGACAGAGGAGCCTGGTGAGCTACAGTCCATTGGGCAGTGGCGAATCAGACACAACTGAACAACTGAACACATATATACAAAGTGATTAGTTTTCTTAAGTCCCCAGACCAATCTACTGACCAACCACGGAACTGACCAAATATCATACAGTCACAATTGTTAAGGCATTCCCAAATTTACTTAAATCAGTTGTGTTTGTACAGAGTCAGACTATTTCATTTATTCAATGTCGACTCTGTGGCAAATCCTGATACGAATCAGACGCCATCCCCGCTCAGGGCCCTCAGAATTTCTGCGGATAGATGACATATTTGCTTAAATAGCTTTCAAACGGCAGACTGATGGGTGCCACCAAGCTGTGTATCAGGGGAGAGAGAAGAAAGGAAGAGAAGAATAATTTTTTCCCCTGTTAACCTTTGGGGATAAGAAGCACCATAATTTTGGTTTTATTAAAGGCTGCCCCATGATTAATATTTCCATCTAAGAAGTAATTAAGGAATTATTTATCCAGGGGGATTGTGACAAAAGGAATTAAACCATGCCAGCCCTGTTTAGGCAGCCTAAGGCTGAGTTTTGATTATTGAAAATTAAGTCTGTTTAGACTAAAGGCTTACATTTTGTCCTTAACTTTTGCTCAGGTGCTGTGTAAGAACCACTGAGTAGATAAATAATAAATTATCTAGAACTACTTAACAAATACAATCCACATTGCTAAGTGGAATACATTATAATCATGGTGTGATAATCAGAATAATAATAATTTAACATGTGTAGTAGACTCCAAGGGGCAACATTCTGTTTTAGTACATTAAAGCACTGGCGTTTTGAGATATACAACTGTACTTTTTAGTGTTATAGGAAATAATTATTTCCAACTATTATTGAAGTAGTGGGGAAATCATCTTGCCTCAGTGCAGTAATCATATTGTGTTCACAAGTGTATAAATAAGTTATCATATTTTTTTGCAACACAGTTTTTTTTAAAGTTGTTAAATGGAAAGATTTACTACAGTGCTAATAAAACAACTTTGAAAAAGTTACACAAGATCTCAAGTCAAAAATAGGTACATCTTCCATATCTATAGAGTGGCAGAGAGCAGAATAGTAAGGGACCCTCCCTTTATTTAGAATAGTGGCCAGAGAGGTCAGTTGCCTTGACAAGGGGGTGAGAACAAAACCTATGTTCTCCTACCATCTACCCAGCATTTGGAACCCTATGTGATGCAGTCTTTAGAGAATTTTTAAATGGAAGGATTGGGATTTTTATGTTTTTGTTTGAGAGAAGGGGACACTGAGGCACTTTCTATGAAACAACATAGCTGACCCACGTGGGCAGCAGGGGGTGGGCCTCTGGCCAACCCACGTGGGTAGCAGGGGTGGGCCTTTGCTCAGGATTCTCTGTCCACAGAGCCCTGTTGGTGGTCTCAGGCGTCATATCTGGAGCAGCAGTGATGCAGGGACTCATCCGTGGCTCTTACATTAGTGGAGGACAGTGCCAGTGTTCCCAGAGCTTCGTCTTGGCTAATTGATCACACAGTGTGACCCACTGACAGCTACAGCTGTGTGGCATCCAATGCAAACCTACCCAAAGTGGAGGTTTTTAAATGGAACATTAATCATGTGGAAAATTTCTGAGAAGGGCTGTAAGAAATGACTAGTGTAGACAAGGAGGTATTTTGAAGCTGGTAGGCTAGAGGAATGAGTAGAATGTCACTATGCTGGGATCTATGGAAATTCAGAAACTCACAGCAAAGAAAATTTTTATTTAAAATGTGGAATAAACAGGGGTGGGGGAGTGGGAGGTACAAACTCATGCATGAAAAGTAGGTTATAAGAACATATTGTACAACATGGGGAATACAGCCAAAAGTTTGTAGTAACTATAAATGGAGTATAACCTTTAAAATTGTGTGAAATAAAAAAAATAAAAAAAAATATAGAATAAGACTCTGGTCCTTCCTGAGGACCCCTTCCAAGGCTGAGAACTTAAATGATTCTCTTCTCTTTACCCCTTCTGGCCCATCTTTATTTTAGACTGTAAGCTGAGAGAAGGTTCTTGCTTTATTGTTTCCTGCTTCTAGAGCAGTTCTTAACACATAAATGTTTGTTAACCTGACTCTAGTGATAAAGTCAGTTTGACATAAAGCCGTGCTCATTCGCTTCAGTCGTGTCTGATTCTTGAGACCCCATGGACTGTAGCCCATCAGGCTCCTCAGTCCATGGGACTCTTTGGGCAAGAGTATTGGAGTGGGTTGCCATTTCCCTCTCCAGGAGATCTTCCCGATACAGGGATCACGCCCACATCTCTTATGTTGGCAGATGGGTTCTTTACCACTAGCGCCACCTGGGAAGCCCTTGACATAAAGCAGTATTTGGATCCATAGACTATCCAGACCTCTTCCTGATAGCCCTGCATGGTTCCAGAAGGAGTGGCAACCACTTGGAAGGAGCCCCCTACTTCCAACCCCTATCCTACAGTGGAGTGTCATTGGAGGAGCCCAACTTTGAGCCAGTCCTCGTGGAGATTCAGACTCAAGCCCTTGGTACTTGCAGCTTCTTGCTCTATTTTATTTTATTTTTTTTTAGTTTTGGAGCAAAAGTTTCTCCAATTGAGTTATCAGCCTGATTTAGAAAAGTTTAATTTTTTTCCCTAAGAGTAAGAGGCTCAGGCCTGGGATGCGTCAGCACTGCATCAAAGAACTGTGAGCTGTGTGCTCTCAGAGTATGCGTGGCGATGTTCCATCTGACCACACACGGTGAGGGGGCTCCCCTTCTCCTTGCTTCCTCTCACAGGCTCCAACCTGTGGGGCTGAGAGTTAATTATCACCTCCTAGGATGCTTGGGACCTCCTCTAGTCTTGAAAGGACTTTCCTCATGCTGGCCCTCAGGAGGGAAGAGACCCACACAAGTATTTCTTAGCTCCGTGACACTCTGCATGCTTACATGCCTGACATATGTGAATCTGGATCACGAGACTCATGCAGAATTCAGTGCGGATAAAGGTGTCAGCTGAGGAGGCTCCAAAGAAAGCCCCCTACCTGGTGATTATAATGAATGTGTGTGTCTATCCTGGGCTGAGTCACTGGGGAGCAAGGAGGACTTCAGCAAAGGCTACTGTGTGATGCCCCCTCCCCACAGTTGTCAAGATCAGACTCCAGAGAAAAGAGGGGCATCATGCATGAGAGACCTCCACTCTGCCCTGGATCTTCTCACCCCACCAGGCAATCAGCTGCTGTGAGGCTGAGGAGAAGCAGGTTTGGAAGGTCTAACCTGTGAAGTCTGAGCTCTGGGAGGAAGTGAAGAAGGATGTCTGATGAGATGGAAGATGGAGAGCAGCACTTGTCAGGACAAACTGAAGCCTCGTTTTCACCTCACGTGGAAACTGACACTCCTTAGTGCATGCCCTAATGTACTGTGCATGGTGCCGAGTGAGCCACTTTCTCCGTCTCATTTACTCCTGACAACATCACATGAGGGAGGATTTTATTTTAAAATCATTATTGTATACAGAGGGCTCTTTAAAGGGGTCAACTGCTTTCCCCAAAGTCACACCATCAGTACCTAGTGGTGAGATGGTAGTTTCTTTTTTTTTGTTGTTGTTGTGTACCAAACAACTTCCAAACCATTTCCTAGTGGCATAAAATGACCTCCATTCATTCTGCTCACAGACCCTGTGGATCAGGACTTTGGGCAGGGCGGGGGAGTGGCTTGTCTCTATTCCATAAAGGACTCCAATGACGGTAGGTACTTCTGGGTGGGGGGAACATTGGGAAGGCTCATTTCACTGGAACTATGCCTGCTGGCGCAGGTAGATATATGACACCAGATTGAATCCCTGGATTGAGAAGATCCTCTGGAGAAGGAAATGGTAACCCATTCCAATATTCTTGCCTGGAGAATCCCATGGACAGAGGAGCCTGGTGGGATGCAGCCCATGGGGTCGCACAGAGTCAGACACGACTGAAGCAACTTAGCACACACATGACCTTTGGGCTTTCCTGTTAGCTCAGCTGGTAAAGAATCCACGTGTAATGTAGGAGACCCTGGTTCGATTCCTGGGTCAGGAAGTTCCCCTGGAGACAGGATAGGCTACCCACTCCAGTATTCTTGGGCTTCCCTGGTGGCTCAGATGGGAAAGAATCCACTGTGATGTGGGAGACCTGGGTTTGATCCCTGGGTTGGGAAGATTCCCTATAGGAGGGCATGGCAACCCTCTCCAGTATTCTTGCCTGGAGAATCCCATGGACACAGGAACCTGGCAGGCTACAGTCCATAAGTTTGCAAAAAGTTGCACGTGACCGAGTAACTAAGCACAGCGCATTGCCAAAAGCACCTACTTGTGGCCTCCACATGTAGCTTGGGCTTATCCCACCATGGTGCTTCTTTTCTAAAGGGACCATTGGAGGCCAAGCCTCCCTAAGCCCCAAGACAGGAGCCACAATCTTTCTCCTGACCTAGCAAGTCACCTAGCATCACTTCCTCTCTAGTCTGTCAGTAGAAGCAGTCACAGCTCAGTCTGATTCCACATAGACCCCACCTCTTGATGAAACGCGTGTCAAAGATATTATGGCTATGTTAGCAAATGGCCACACAGGATTTGAATTTAGGTCCCTTTACTTTACAGCCATTAGCCCTCCCATTAGACATGCTGCCTGGGTGTGTCAGAGGCAGTGTGTCCTGTGAGAGGCTTCCATGGGAACGAGGAGAATATGCATTTGGCATGGCTGCATCACTAAGTCCCTGAGCCCTGTAAAAGGAAATGTGACAAGCAGCAGCATGGCTTGGGAGGGAGAATTTGAAGTGGGGGCCAGCTGGCTATACCCGTGCAGCTCCAATCATCTGCTGCTCTGGTCTTTCTCTGTGAGAAGGGCATAATCACAGCACCCCCTGGCTCATCTGTAGGAGGCAGTGCCCAGGTGAAGCCTCAAGTTCCCAACCAGCTCTTCAGATGGGAAGAAAGTCTCAGTGTCCATGAAGAGCCCTGCTGCTCAGCCCTTCAGCCCATGGCTCTCAAACACTCTCAGTGGGCAGGCCAGTCTTCTAAACTCGGCCCAAATTCCAGAAGCTTAACCAGACCCCTCAGACTACACAGTCTTTTCTTATCATCTAGGTATATCAATTTTATTATACATTGTTCATTCCCTGATTCATCACATCCTGGAAAGGGTAATAAATGTAGAATTACCATATCCTCTTAAGTCTTGGCCCCACTGGGAACTAGGTGAGTAACTGGGCTGATCCAATGGCCTCTTATGACCTCAGTTTTCTGCAAAACAGTGGTCAGCTTATCTGCTTTCAAGAACATTATGGGGATTGAATGAGCTGATATGAGAAAATGTTTTCTAATCTGATAAACATAATATATATGTGAAATGTTTTCATTATTATCATTTCTTCTAGCGCTTAGCAAGCAGAGTGCTTCATCCTCAGCAAGCGGTTAATAAATATGTTCACTTTAGTCGTGATTTACTCTAGACCCTAAATGCAGTTCGTGTCAGAAGGAGATTGGAGCTTTCATCTCCTGGCCTCCTTGAGGACATGTCACAGAAGCGCTTCCGTATGAGTTGGCTACATCATGCTTTCTCTTATCCTGTCAAGCCGGAAAAGGGATTGCAGGCTTTAGTAACTGACATCATCACAGCATTGATTAAGAAAAAAGAACTGACTTTGTCAATTTAATTAAATCGCTAAAGACATGCAGCCCCAGTCTCAGGCAATGTGCTTCAGGGCAAAGCTGGTGTGGGAAAAGTGATCTGGGCCTCTGATCTGGGGTTTCCTCTTCTAGAAAATTTTGAAAGCTGAATAAATTTTTTGCAACAATTCACTTCATCCATTAGAGACTTAATCACATTATTTTAGAAAATGCATGGAAACAATTCTCCCTGCAATGAGCCTCTGCTGAAAGAGTGACCAGAATAAACTCCACAAGAGATAAATCTTAGGGTAGGGCATATTTCTGAAAATTTGCAATCTGTTCTATTTTTATTGTAATCAATGGATCTGCATTTTAAACAGCAGGCATTTATTGGGCTCCCACTGTGTGCTCAGTGCTGTTTTAGAAGCTATTGTGCTACAGACCAGGAGCAGCTGTCCCAGGATGTATGAGAGTTTTTTGGTGTGTATTCTGAGTCTTTTAGGTCCCACTGCTGAGCATAAACGAGGACCAGACAGGCTGGTGGGGAGGAGTGTTAGGGCAGGGCTGGGTTGTTGCAGGGGAAACAGCACCATGTGGGTTACACTTGGTTTAGTTTCCTTCTAACTAGTTATGCAATGTTGGGCAAGTTGCTTAACTGATTTGAGTCTCAGTTTCTTACCTATTAAATAGGTCTCAAATAGAGGAAAAGAATTCAATGGATCTATAGTGTTAAGTTTTTAACTCACTTAGTCTAGTGAAAAGTTATTACACTCGTTTGAAAGGAAGACTGAGGAACTGGCTTGAATGGTGTTTTGATGACTTATTTTTGTCTAAAAAACCACCCCCAAACTTAGTGGCTTAAAACAACAGCCACTTAATGGTATCTCTCAATGCCACGGGTTGACTAGGGCTCAGTTGGCTGGCTTCTCTATTGTCTCTTTTGGGGTTTCTCTTGTACTTGCTGTTTGACGGGGCTGTAACCTGGGTGCTACTCCATGTAGCCTCTATTTCCATGTGGCATCTTGTCCTCTGGGTCTTCTCCATGTGGCCTCTCTCTACCCTGGACATTTAAAATGGTCAGCCTGGATCTCCAAGAGAAGGAATTGGAAGGGTTCGGGCGATCTCAGTGCCTGGGGTTAGCAAGTCTCAGGATGTCACTTCCTCCACATTCCCGTGGTCAAAGCTGTCTCAGTCCCCACTCAGATTCAAGAGGAAGGGAAACAACTTCCACCTTCTTAAAAGGGAAGGCAGAGAAGGGGGCTTCCCAGGTGGTGCTAGTGGTAAAGAACCCACCTGCCAATGCAGGAGATAGGAGACATGCGTCTGATCTTTGGATCAGGAAGATTCCCCTCGAGGAAAGCATGGCAACCCACTCCAGTACTCTTGCCTGGAGAATCCCGTGGACAGAGGAGCCTGGTGGGCTACAGTCCATGGGGTTGTAAAGAGTTGGACACAACTGAAGTGACTTAGCACACACATAGAGAGATGTTTGGGCCATTTCATACCCCAATCCCCCAGCACCATGGCTTGTCCCCAGCATCCTTTTTGTGGGGAGATGGGTAAATCTCAGTTTTGGAAGGCCCACTTCCGACAAGGAGGCAGGTTGATCAACCTCCCAATAGGGCCCATTTTCAGTGTGGTCCTTTGGTATGAAGTTCTTCACATTTGTTTTTTTTTAGGGCAGCCAGCATTTTTCTAGGCTCTCAAGGATTTATTCAAGCAAACAAAGCTCACAGTAGACTGGTGCACAACTTAGACTATTGCTGTCTTTATTTACAATGGCATATTTACTTTTCCCTCAACAAAGCATTTGGACACAGAATTATTTGTCAGAGAATTTGAGCCCTGGGCTCAGGGAAGGGCCTAAGAATCTTATCCAAAGTGGAAAAACATTGCTGATCCATCCCCGGGCCCCTGGACACTTCTTTGACTTATGGTTTTTGCCTTCTCTTTTCCTAGGATCATGTAGTTCCTGCTTCTGCTCACACATCCCCACTCCCAGCTATATTAATACTATTGATAAAGGTATAGACTATAATGGGCTTCCCTGGTGGCTCTCTGATTCCTCTGCCTTTTATAAATCCAGCTTGAACATTTGGAAGTTCATGGTTCATATATTGTTGAAGCCTGGCTTGGAGAATTTTGAGCATTACTTTACTAGTGTGTGAGATGAGTGCAATTATGTGGTAGTTTGAGCATTCTTTGGCATTGCCTTTCTTTGGGATTGGAATGAAAACTGACCTTTTCCAGTCCTGTGGCCACTGCTGAGTTTTCCAAACTTGCTGGCATATTGAGTGCAGCACTTTCACACCATCATCTTTCAGGATGTGAAATAGCTCAACTGAAATTCCATCACCTCCACCAGCTTTGTTTGTAGTGATACTTCCTAAGGCCCACTTGACTTCACAGCCAGGATGTCTGGCTCTAGGTGAGTGATCACACCATCATGATTATCTAGGTCAAGAAGATCTTTGTTGTACAGTTCTTCTGTGTATTCTTGCCACCTCTTCTAATATTTTCGGCTTCTGTTAGGTTCATATCATTTCTGTCCTTTATTGTGCCCAACTTTGCATGAAAACTTCCCTTGGTATCTCTAATTTTCTTAAAGAGATCTCTAGTCTTTCTCATTCTATTGTTTCCTCTATTTCTTTGCATTGATCATTGAGGAAGACTTTCTTATCTCTCCTTGCTATTCTTTGGAACTCTGCATTTAGATGGGTATATCTTTCCTTTTCTCCAAATTGCCAACATCCGTTGGATCATCAAAAAAGCAAGAGAGTTCCAGAAAAACATCTATTTCTGCTTTACTGAATATGTCTAAGCCTTTGACTGTGTGGGTCACAACAAATTGTGGAAAATTCTGAAAGAGATGGGAATACCAGACCACCTAACCCGCCTCTTGAGAAATCTTTATGCAAGTCAAGAAGCAACAGTTAGAACTGGACATGGAACAACAGATTGGTTCCAAATCAGGAAAGGAATATTCCAAGGCTGCATATTGTCACCCTGCTTATTTAACTTCTATGCAGAGTACATCATGAGAAATGCTGGACTGGATGAAGCACAAGCTGGAATCAAGATTGCCGGGAGAAATATCAGTCACCTCAGATATGCAGATGACACCACCCTTATGGCAGAAAGTGAAGAGGAACTGAAAAGCCTCTTGATGAAAGTGAAAGAGGAGAGTGAAAAAGTTGTCTTAAAACTCAACATTCAGAAAACTAAGATCATGGCATCCAGTCCCAACACTTTATGGCAACTAGATGGGGAAACAGTGAGAGATTTTATTATTTGGGGCTCCAAAATCACTGCACATGGTGACTGCAGCCATTAAATTAAAAGACAATTGCTCCTTGGAAGAAAAGCTATGACCAACCTAGTCAGCTTGTTAAAAAGCAGAGACATTACTTTGCCAACAAAGGTCCGTCTAGTCGAAACTATGGTTTTTCCAATAGTCATGTATAGATGTGAGAGTTGGGCCACAAAGAAAGCTGAATGCCGAAGAATTGATGCTTTTGAACTGTGGTGTTGGAGAAGACTCTTGAGAGTCCCTTGAACTGCAAGGAGATCCAACCAGTCCATCCTAAAGGAAATCAGTCCTGAATATTCATTGGAAAGACTGATGTTGAAGCTGAAACTCCAATACTTTGGCCACCTGATGCAAAGAACTGACTCATTTTAAAAGACCCTGATGCTGGAAAAGATTGAAGGCAGGAGGAGAAGGGGACAACAGAGGAAGAGATGGTTGGATGGCATTAGTGACTCAATGGACATGAGTTTGAGTAAGCTCTGGGGGCTGATGATGGACGCAGCCTGTGGTGATGCAGTCCCTGGGGTCTCAAAGAGTCAGAGACAACTGATCGCCTGAACTGGACTGAACTGATGGCTCAGCGGTAAAGAATCCATCTGCCACCACAGGAGACATGCATTTGATCCCTGGGTTGGGACGATTCCCTGGAGAAGGAAATGGAAACTGACTTCAGTATTCTTTCTTGGGAAATCCCATGGACAAAGGAGGCTGGTGGAATTGCAAAAGAGTAGGGCATCAGTTAGCCACTTAACAACAACACCAGTGTAGACTATCACGTTGAGGCAGGACTTGATCGGAATTGAACATCCTACTCTTTCTGCTGTAACTTGAGAAAATTCAAACATTTGATGGTGACTAATAGGTATAACCTATCTCCTCATTCAGTATCAGCTTTGTTAGAGTAACTCATTGCCAAGTTCAGGGAGTAGGTGTAAGCCATAAGGGCTCCCTGTGCATTGATTGTGGAGGAGACAGAACTTCAACAACACGCCGGAGCTCAGCGTGAGTATCACAAGTGCTGACACTCGAAAATATACTGCCAGTCATTCTGTGAAAGGGGCTCCTTCATCTCAACTGGTCAGACTTAGGAGGACCTTCAGTTCAGTTCAGTCCAGTTGCTCAGTCATGTCCGACTCTTTGCAACCCTATGGACTGCAGGATGCCAGGTCTCCCTGTCCATCACCAACTCCCGGAGCTTACTCAAACTCATGTCCATTGAGTTGGTGATGCCATCCAACCATCTCATCCTCTGTCATCCCCTTCTCCCTCCTTCAATCTTTCCCAGGATCAGGGTCTTTTCCAATGAGTCAGTTCTTTGCAGCCTTGGAGAATGTTGAGCATTACTTTACTAGTGTGTGAGATGAATGCAATTGTGAGGTAGTTTGAGCATTCTTTGGCATTGCCTTTCTTTGGGATTGGAATGAAAACTGACCTTTTCCAGTCCTGTGGCCACTGCTGAGTTGTCTAAACTTGCTGGCATATTGAGTGCAGCACTTTCACAGCATCATTTTTCAGGATTTGAAATAGCTCAACTGGAATTCCATCACCTCCACTAGCTTTGTTCATAGTGATGCTTTCTAAGGCCCCCTTGACTTCACATTCCAGGATGTTGGCTCTAGGTGAGTGATCACACCATCGTGATCATCTGGGTCGTGAAGATCTTTTTTGTATAGTTCTTCAGTGTATTCTTGCCACTTCTTAATATCTTCTGCTTCTCTTAGGTCATCATTTCTGTCCTTATTGAGCCCATCTTTGCATGAAATGTTCCCTTGGTATCTCTAATTTTCTTGAAGAGATCTCCAGTCTTTCCCATTCTATTGTTTTCCTCTTTCTTTGCACTGATCACTGAGGAAGGCTTTCTTATCTCTCCTTGCTATTCTTTGAAACTCTGCATTCAAATGGGTATATCTTTCCTTTTCTCCTTTGCTTTTTGCTTCTCTTCTTTTCACAGCTATTTGTAAGGTCTCCTCAGACAGCCATTTTGCTTTTTTGCATTTCTTTTTCTTGGGGATGGTCTTGCTCCCTGTCTCCTGTCATGAACCTCCATCCATAGTTCATCAGGCACTCTATCAGATCTAGTCCCTTAAATCTATTTCTGACTTCCACTGTATAATCATAAGGGATTTGATTTAGATCATACCTGACTGGTCTAGTGGTTTTCCCCACTTTCTTCAATTTGTCTGAATTTGACAATAAGGAGTTCATGATCTGAGCCACAGTCAGCTCCCAGTTTTGTTTTTGCTGACTGTATAGAACTTCTCCATCTTTGGCTGCAAAGAATATGATCAACCTGATATCGGTGTTGACTATCTGGTGATGTCCATATGTAGAGTCTTCTCTTGTATTGTTGGAAGAGTCTGTTTGCTATGACCAGTGTGGGAGGACTTTATGGAGGAGATATCTGGACAAAATCATGAAGCCTGGCTTTTTGAGGGTTATCAAAAAGTACAGAGAAACAATTAAAGCAGGAAGGTGGAATGCCACATGGCATTTAGGGAATATGAATAGATTGGTGTGAACTAGTAAGTGCCATAGATATGCAGTTTGTGATGATTGCTGTGATTATTTGTTGTGTCTCTTTTTGAATTCCCCAACTAAGGTAGATGTTCCTTAAAGAGTAAGACTATGTCTTATAGCAAAGGTTTTTTTTTTTTTTTGACACACATTAAAAACATAAGATTAGATAACAAGGTGATGGGTACTGAAGGGGAGAAAGATGGTATATTAGGCAACTTAGGAATCCCAAGAAGATTCTATTATCTAATTCTTGGCACTGCAAATATGATGAGATATCATAGCTACAGATATGTTATCTTACAGATCGAAAAGGATTTTGCAGATGGAATTAAGGGCTCTTTAAGATAAAAGAATTATCCTGGATCTTTTGGATGGACTCAGTGTATTTATAGGAATCCCTAAAAGCAGAGAGAGAAGTCTTCAGAGACTGAAAGCACAAGAAACACGCAAAACACGCAACATGCTATGTTGGGTTCTCATTTTAAAGAAGTGGAATCTCAGTACTGCAACTGCCAGGAACTGCCAATAACCTGAATAAGCCTGGAGTGGGTTCTCCCGCTGACCCTTCTGCTGAGAGCCCAAGCTCGCTGACTGACACCTTGACGTTGGTTTTATGAGACCCTGAGAAGGTTACCTAGTCACACTGCGCTAGATATCCGACCCACAGAAACCGTGAACATTTGTGTGGTTTTAAGGCACTAAGTTGGTTGCAAACGTTGACCGTGGCATTAGGAAACTAATAGAGATGACATGTTTTCTTCTCCCCGTCTGTCTCTTCACCTTCCTCGCCTCTCTTCCTCATCTAGTTCAGTCTGAGGTTCTCTGCAGCCTTCAGAAAAAGGCAGATACCAGAGGAGTGTCACTGTTTTGACCTAGAAGGCAGTGGAGGCTAAATCGTTTGACAACCTGGGCTAAATGTTGAGCCTCCTGGCTGCTAAGTCACTGGTTGAAGACACTCAGGAAGTGGCTTCCATGGGAAGATTTCTGGGCTGCTTTCATTCCGCTCTTACCAGCTCAGGGTGCCTGAGCAGAAATCAACTCATCCAGACACCTTACTCATCCCTCCTCTTCTCCCCTGACTCTTGGTCCCTCTGCCAAAGTTCCTTCCCAACAAAGTGAAGATGAAGTGGAATTTGTCACTCACACCTCTTTCAAAACTCCCTTCCCTAGAGACTGTCTTAATTTCATGCTGGCCAGATTTGGGGAATTAGCACTAACATATGAACACAGTTTATTCTGTCCTGATAGGGAGGATTTGCAGACCTCAAAGGCAAGTTTCTTCAGTCTGAGTTTTTCGTTCATTACACAAAGATAGCATTTTATTTATTCCTTCCCTCCTTTGGTTAGCATTGTGAAGGTTTCTGTTGTTCTTTGCCTTTTACAAAATAATCACTGCCTGATTTGGTCAATATATTTCTTAAGATATAAAGCCAGCTCCTCTGTGAAGATTTTCTTGATTCCCTGCAGTATGGCCATCCCGTCCTCCTGTTTTTGCACTTCCCGTGGATATAATCCTCATCAGGCTGTACCGTGTTCTCTGTTGATGTGTGGCCTCCCCTTCTGGACTGTAGTTCCTTATGTATCCTGTCTTCCCAGTACCCACAATAATGTGGGTGCCCAGGGGTTGCTCAACAAAAGGATGGGAAAGGAGCATGAATGTAGAAGCAGCCTGCTGAAACAGACAGATGGGACCTGCCAGATTGCACAAAGCAGCTGGGTGTGAGGCATAAAATCCAAGGCAGTTAATTAAAAACATTTTTATTTGACCTGATTAAAAAGAAGTTAAAGAGATTGAGAAGTTTCTGTTCAGGAATTAGGAAGGGACATGAGTCAGGCGAGTCATAATCACTGTGGAAGGGAGAGGGACCAGCTTGTTCTTGGCTGGAGAGTTAGCCCAGCCACTAGCTAGCTCACAGTGACCTGGGTCCTAGGGCTTTCCACCCCAGGCAATGAAGATTTGCATTCCCTGAGCACTCAGAGCTTTTCCAATGGACACAAATGTGTTGGCTGAGCAGGCTGGGATGAGCAGCTGCAGTTTGTACTGTGCCTGTGCTGGGTGGAGTCCAAGCCAGCATCAAGGGAGGGGAAGCAAAAAGTTCAGGCCCCAATATTTTGGGGTTGCATAGTTATTGCTTTTATTTAGAAGCATACCCATTATGGCCTTCAATTTTTTCTATGTAGAGCCAATGCACATTCTAGTATTTATCTTCTCTCAGTGGAACCCCTGTCTCTGTGTTTGTTGATATGCTTAGTGCCTTTAGGTAGAGAATAGGGAGGGTAAAATGGTTTTGCAGTATCCCTTAATAACAGGAAAAACTAGCTGCGTTGGAGCCAAGTGGAGCACACTTTTTAGAAGACTGACATGAAAGCAACTCCCTCTTAAAATTGCCCCCCTTCCATGCCTCAAGGCACAGAATCCTCCTTGGGAAGGACCTCACCAACGAGAGAACAAGTAGGATGTGCCCTTTGTCTTTCAATTGGGAAAAACCGAGGTCCTGTGAAGGACATTAAGCAGCCTAAGACGAGAGCAGACAAGGTTTATTGTACGAGTCTTTCTTTCATCAAAGATGAAGCTTTCTCACTGTGAAAACTCATTGGGTAAAGGAAAAAACAGATTTCTGGACACTGCTTAGCTTGATGGGCTCTAGATTGATAAAGGATAGAGAAGGGTTTTGCTTTGATACTGGGAAGGGAAACAATGAGACCATAGGTACACAGTACCTGCTGCTGAAGGGCTCGAGCAGGTGGAGAAGTATACGTGACATTAGGCCATCACCACAATCAGAGCTGGGCAGTTTTTGTGAATTTCAGTGCCTTGTTGCAAAACAAGCTTGGGATTAATTGGATAACTAACAGTCTATGAGACCTTGTACCTGGGAGCTCAGATCTGCTTCTTTCTTGGGCATCAGGTATCAATATTCCTGGGAGAGCTTTCAGTTCAGTTCAGTTCAGTCACTCATTCGTGTCTGACTCTTTGCGACCCGATTAACCGCAGCATGCCAGACCTCCCTGTCCATCACCAACTCCCAGAGTTTACCGAAACTCATGTCCATTGGTCGGTGATGCCATCCAGCCATCTCATCCTCTGTCGTCCCCTTCTCCTCCTGCCCTCAATCTTTCCCAACATCAGGGTCTTTTCAGATGAGTCAGTTCTTCACATCAGGTGGCCAAAGTATTGGAGTTTCAGCTTCAACATCAGTCCTTCCAATAAATACCCAGGACTGATCTCCTTTAGGATGGACTGGTTGGATCACCTTGCAGTCCGAGGAACTCTCAAGAGTCTTCTCCAACACCACAGTGCAAAAGCATCAATTCTTTGGTGCTCAGCTTTCTTCACAGTCTGACTCTCACATCCATACATGACCACTAGAAAAACCATAGCCTTGACTAGACAGACTTTTGTTGGCAAAGTAATGTCTCTGCTTTTTAATGTGCTGACTAGGTTTGGCATAGCTTTCCTTCCAAGGAGTTCAGTTCAGTTCAGTTCTGTTGCTCAGTTGTGTCCGACTCTTTGCGACCCCATGAATTGCAGTACGCCAAGCCTCCCTGTCCACCAACTCTCGGAGTTCACTCAAAATGACGTCCATCGAGTTGGTGATGCCATCCAGCCATCTCATCTTCTGTTGTCCCCTTCTCCTCCTGCCCCCAATCCCTCCCAGCATCAGAGTCTTTTCCAATGAGTCAACTCTTCACATGAGGTAGCTAAAGTATTGGAGTTTCAGCTTTAGCATCTTTCCTTCCAAAGAACACCCAGGACTTATCTTCAGAATGGACTGGTTGGATCTCCTTGCAGTCCAAGGGACTCTCAAGAGTTTTCTCCAACACCACAGTTCAAAAGCATCAATTCTTCGGCGCTCAGCTTTCTTCACAGTCCAACTCTCACATCCATACATGACCACTGGAAAAACCATAGCCTTGACTAGACAGACCTTTGTTGGCAAAGTAATGTCTCTGCTTTTGAATATGCTGTCTAGGTTGGTCATAACTTTCCTTCCAAGGAGTAAGCACCTTTTAATTGCCTGGCTGCAATCACCATCTGCATTGATTTTGGAGCCCCCCAAAATAAACTCTGACACTGTTTCCACTGTTTCCCCATCTATTTCCCATGAAGTGATGGAACCAGAGGCCATTATCTTAGTTCTCTGAATGTTGAGCTTTAAGCCAACTTTTTCACTCTCCTCTTTCACTTTCATCAAGAGGCTTTTTAGTTCCTCTTCACTTTCTGCCATAAGGGTGGTGTCGTCTGCATATCTGAGGTGACTGATATTTCTCCCGGCAATCTTGATTCCAGCTTGTGTTTCTTCCAGTCCAGTTTTTCTCATGATGTACTCTGCATAGAAGTTAAATAAGCAGGGTGACAATATACAGCCTTGATGTAGTTCTTTTCCTATTTGGAACCAATCTGTTGTTCCATGTCCAGTTCTAACTGTTGCTTCCTGACCTGCATACAGATTTCTAAAGAGGCAGGTCAGGTGGTCTGGTGTTTAAGCATCTGTCTACAATGCGGGAAACCCGGGTTTGATCCCTGGGTTGGGAAGATCCCCTGAAGAAGGAAATGGCAATCCACTTCAGTACTATTGCCTGGAGAATCCCATGGACAGAGGAGCCTGGTAGGCTACAGTCCACGGGGTCCCAAAGAGTCGGACACGACTGAGCGACTTCACTTCACTATTGTGATCCACACAGTCAAAGGCTTTGGCATAGTCAATAAAGCAGAAATAGATGTTTTTCTGGAAGTCTCTTGCTTTTTCGATGATCCAGCGGATGTTGGCAATTTGATCTCTGGTTCCTCTGCTTTTTCTAAAACCACCTTGAACATCTGGAAGTTCACAGTTCACGTATTGCTGAAGCCTGGCTTGAAGAATTCTGAACATTACTACTAGACAAAAGGATTCTTCTTCTCTTTATTAATTTGTTTATTTTAATTGGAGGTTAACTACTTTAAATACGGCAGTGGTTTATGCCATACATTGACATGAATCAGTCGTTCGTGTACATGTGTTCCCCATCCTGAACCCCCTCCTATCTCCCTCCCCATCCCATCCTTCAGAGGTATTCCAGTGCACCAGCCCTGAGTGCCCTGTCTCATGCATTGAACCTGGACTGGTGATCTAGTTTACACATGGTAATATACATGTTTCATTTTTATTCGCTCAAATCATCCCATCCTTGCCTTCTCCCACAGAGTCCAAAATTCTGTTCTTTACACCTGTGTCTCTTTTGCTGTCTTGCACATAGGGTCTTGGTAGGGTGGCGTAGTAGCAAGCACTTTGGAATTCAGCCTCCACTGCTCAACAGCAAAGTGACCTTGGCCAAATTTTCTTTCATTTGAAGTTTCCTTAATTTGACAATATGGAAAATTAACCTTTGCCTCATGGGTTTGTTGTGAAGATTAAATTATTTAGCATATAGAGGACTTCTACTTTAAATGGCCTCAGGCAAGTGGATCTTGAAAGGTTTTTCTCCCAGTTGCTATGTGAATGTTAATGAAATGAAAGAGAAACATTTCTGAAAATAGAAAGAGTCAATCATCTGAATATTTTGGGGGAAATTTCCCCAACTATAATTCTAATGAAAGATGGGCCAGGTACTTATTGTCTCAAGGCCTCTTTTTCTCATCAGCACAAGTGATTTATAACATTGTCCAATAATTGAGTATCTACCAGGCATGGCAAAATGGCCCCAGAATTCTCAGCTTCTTTGGTGGCACAGGTTCTGCCCACTGTCTGCTCTGTGAGGAATGGATAATAAGGAAGAACAATCTCCTCTCTTCCCCTTGTCCACCCATAGTCAGAGAAGGATTTTGCTCCGTGAAACTGGCAGGCTCCTTTCTGAGGGGCCAGGGTCTTGCCTTCCATTTCCTACTCCCATTGGATTGATTCTGTTCTGTTCAGAGTCTAGTTTTTCCATATACCACCTAGGGAGGGACTGGCTGTCATGCACTTCATCCTGAGGGCTGCTGTGGACAAAGGATGGAGGAAAGGTGAGCCCTGGGACAGGGAATTCTGGGAACAGGTGGCAGCTTACAGGTTTTTGCCAACTGCAAATGGTTGAGAGAAAACTTGCAGCTTTCCCTTACCTTTATTAGGGGCTACATTCTTTGCCTTAAAGACAGGCCTAAAATCAGAGCAGTAGGAAATACACTAAATGCTAGAGTTTAGAGTCAGGGAGGTGAACGTCAGTCTCTCTTCTAGATTTAACTCTGAGAAGGGATTCTTCTTGGCTTTGGCACTTACTAGCTATGTTATTTTTGGAGAAGGCAATGGCACCCCACTCCAGTACTCTTGCCTGGAAAATCCCATGGACGGAGGAGCCTGGAAGGCTGAAGTCCATGGCATCGCTGAGGGTCAGACACGACTGAGCGACTTCACTTTCACTTTTCACTTTCATGCATTGGAGAAGGCAATGGCAACCCACTCCAGTGTTCTTGCCTTGAGAATCCCAGGGACGGGGGAGCCTGGTGGGCTGCCGTCTATGGGGTCGCACAGAGTTGGATACGACTTAAGTGACTTAGCAGCAGCTGTGTTATTTTAGGTAAAGTATTCCACATCTCGAGTTTCTCATTTCTAAAATAGGGACTGTAATATATATGTCATAGGGCTGTAAGGGAGATTAAATTAGTCCTCAGTACATGTACCTGGTCGTTAGTTCATACATTTTAGTGCACATAAGGCCTCAATATATCGATAAATATATTATTATCAATACAACTTAGTGACTAAAACAAAAATGCCTACTCTAGTGTCTGCATTGGAGAAGAGGCAGGCAAAGTAAACCATCCACTCTGTTAATAAACAAAGGCCTCACCAGAAAGAAACATGTTTAAGAATGAAATAGCAACAAAAGGAAAAGAAAACAAACAACAAATAGAATGAGGCCTTTCAACGAATCCTGAAGCAAAAATGATTTATCAGATTTATCATTAGGGTATAGAAGATCATTTACCCAAAGCATGCGTTTTAGAAAACATTGCCTTTCTAAAACAAGAATAAGCAAAGAAAGAGAGGTGATACAATGAGATGCAAGGTCAACAGGTGAGATGGCAAGAAAGCTAATTGAACTTGAAAAAGATTTTCAGAAAAATGAGACAAATTAACCTAACTGTAGATCCAATTGTTGATGTAACCACACAGAAAGGAGTTACCCCAAGTGACACTGCAAGTGAACACAGTACTTCTGCAACAATAAAGGAATGTTCTCCAGAGACAAAAAGAACTGCAAAATATCTTAAATGGTATTCAGTAATGATACTGGTGATAGTAGTGTTAGTATTGTTACTCTGAGGCTGTGTGTATCATGAAATAAACGAATGATTCTGTTATTGACATTAAAAACTGAGACTTTTGGAATAATTGGAAGGTGAAAAGATGTAAGATGGATAAGGTTAAGTTTTAAAAACTCTGTAACCCTGCATTTAAATCGTCGTTGTGAACTGTCTTTTACCTGAAATTATTTTCCTATCTATTGACTAAGAAGGCCTAGAAGTAATGACAAGCGCAGTAAGCAGTGAGCATTCCTAGTTCAGACTGTCATTTCTTTCTTTTTTTTTTTTCTTTTGGCCTCACTGTGTGGCACGTGGAACCTGCCCTACTAGGGATTAAACTCACTCCCTGAAGTGGAAGTGTGGAATCTTAATCACTGGACCACCAGGGAAGTCCCAGATTCTCATTTCTAATACCATTTACTACTGAGAGGAACCAGAGACTCTTGGAGAATTGACTGATCCTGCTCTGGGGAAGAAAAGGTTCAAGATGAACCTAAAATAATTTGCCATACTAGACAGGAATGAGGCTTCCCAGGTGGTAAAGAACCCACCTGCCAATGCAGGAGACACAAGAGATATGGGTCTATCCCTGGGTTGGGAAGATCCTCTGGAGTAGGAAATGGCAACCCACTCTAGTATTCTTGTCTGGAGAATCCTATAGACAGAGGAACCTAGTGGGCTACAGTCCATGGGGTTGCAAAGAGTTGGATACCACTTAGTGACTGAGCACAGTGCCAACTTCCCTGGTGGCTCAGATGGTAAAGCATCTGTCTACAATGTGGGAAACCCTGGTCCGATCCCTGGGTTGGGAAGATTCCCCTGGAGAAGCAAATGGCAATCCACTCTGTACTATTGCCTGGAAAATCCATGGACAGAGGAGCTTGGCAGGCTACAGTCTGTGGGGTCGCAAAGAGTTGGACACCACTGAGCGACTTCACTTCACAGTGCAACACAGCACAGATAGCAAAGAGGCTTTAAGATACTACTAGAGATGTGTCAATGTACTTAAGAGATTACCTGAAGAACCTCCTACTGGCTAAAGATAGGACAAATAGATCATCCAGAAAGATAAAAACTGCAATGGATTAAAACTTATCAATCAGGTTTTAATGCATGTGTTCATAATGATAATAATAATGGAAAGCTTGCCAGTAATTTTTGAAAGGATATCAAGGGATCACCTTGTGGTTTTAAAATCTAGATAATAAAGGAAAAATATAAAAATTTATCCTGTTTTCATTTTAGGATTTCTTCCTCTGGATCATGGGTTGAGGAGAAATAGCTTCTCTGTATATAGAGGAATATCAGCTGAAATTCAAAGACTGATCACTTTAATCCATTTTGTGGTCTCTAAAGCATTAATGAATCCAGACAATGGAACCAGACAATGCATATAAGTATGAAAACATCACATTATGTGAGACAACCAGACATTTATGTATGTCCTGATGGAAATAAACACCACCACCTTTGAAATAGTCTTGCTTGTGTGTGTTTGTGTGTGTGTGTGTGTGTGTGTGCGCATGCACACACATATACACAAAGGAGAAATGTGGGAGAATGAATAAAGATATATTTCAGGGTGTTGCCAATGTCATAGTCTTCCAGTACAAGCTTTGGAGATCACCTTACTTTCAGGATCACAGTAAAGTGAGCTATTTTCCTAGAACTTCTAACTCTGACCCTGATAAAGCTTTAACTCAAATACCAATTTTCAGGAAGCACAGGGGACAAAGGAACATGTTAGTGATACCACAGGGATGCAATCAGCAAAATCCAAAGTGTAAGAAATGCTATAGAACAAATGACCTTGTTTCTACAGAAAAACAGAACAACAGCAAAAAACCAAAGCACATAAACATTCAAGGAAAATAAAAGAAGCAGAGGAAATCTACAAATTAGAAGAGATTTAATAGTCACATCAACCAAAAATTGATTTCTCTTAAAAAATCTGTTTGTTTTTTTTAAAAAAAACCTGATAAGACGTTGGAAAAATCTGAACAGTGATTAAATATGTGTCTATGCTAAGGCATTATCATGAATTGTTTTAGGTATGATTGTGGAATTGTTGATATTTCTTCAAAAGAGGAGTCACCTTTTAGAGATACATAGTGAAATACTAATACTTATATAGATGAGATGGCTCTAGTTTTGTAGGTATTTAAAATATTTCATAATAAAAGGATAATGAGAAAAATGACTTCAAGATAATAAGAATGCAAAACCAAATGAAAATCTGGTTGTAGACTGTGGGGAACAGAAACAACACTTAAAAAATCGTGATCACTGATGCAGAGAACGATCTCAGAAGTGAAGTGCTTACTTGCTTTCAGGAAGATGGTAGGAGTTTAAGATATTTTTTCCTCTGCTCCTAGACTTACTTTTCTACTTCACCCTGCTCTAACCAAAGCTAGAGCAAGGAGGAATTGCATAGGAAATGCCATATGGCAGTGGTTTCCTAAGGATGGGAATTTGTTCACATTCTGTACCATATTAGTAGAGCAAGGCTAGAAGCTGGGCTCCCAACCGTCCTGCTCAAAAATGAAGTTCTAGGAAAACAGGTCACTTTTCAGGGTACTTGAAAACATGTTTATCTCCAAAACCTGAACTGAAAGCCTGTGACATCAGAAATTTCATGAAGTGTGTGAAATGTGTTTTTATTCATTTTTTCATAATCCTTCCACCTACTCATTGATACCTGAAGTCTTTGGGGTTTGAGAATATAATATTATTCTTTGACACATAAAATTTCAGTGACTCCCTTTGCCTAAAATTAATATGGCAAGTTCCATATGGCTGTCAACCCCTTCATTTACAAATGCTGCAATTCTTCAGCAAGGATGCTCTTTTCCATCTCTGCCAAGCCTGACTCAACCAATTCCTTAAGGCTCAACTCAAAAGCCTCTTTTTTCAGGAAGACTTTCCTGATCTAGTTTTGTATTTCATAACTTCTCTCTCTCTCTCTTCTCCTCTTTTGAACTTTCACAAAGCCTGATCTGTATTTCTGATAATTCGTATCTTTCGCCTAATATTTACGTTGATGACTCATCTTTCCTGGTAGATTTGGGCTTTTGTGTTATTTATGTGTACTGCTAATAGACTGTGTATATATATATATATATATATATATATATNATATGTACACACAGAGACTAAAACCAAAATTAATATAATTCTCTGTTCTCCAGATAAATTTAAGGCATTTTTTGTTTTGTATGATTATTGAACTCTTTACCCTTATTTCTGGGGCTTCCCTGGTGGCTCAGACAGTAAATAATCTGCCTGAAATGTGGGAGATCTGGGTCTGATCACTGGGTTGGAAAGATGCCCTGGAGAAGTGAATGGCAACCCACTCCAGTATTCTTGCCTGGAGAATTCCATGGACAGAGGAGCGTGGTAAGCTACAGTCCATGGGGTCACAAGGAGTCAGACACGACAAAGTGAATGACACACACAAACACACACACTCATTTCTACATCTAATTGCTATTGCTCATCATATTCTTTTTGGATTTATTTTTATATCTTTTTTTTGCTTTCTGAATTGATAAAATTTTCTTAAGTTCCCTGATTAGATCTGATAGACAGAGTGCCTGAAGAACCACAGACGGAGGTCCGTGACATTATACAGGAGGCAGTGATCAAGACCATCTCTAAGAAAAAGAGATGCCAAAAGGCAAAATGGCTGTCTGAGGAGGCCTTACAAATAGCTGAGAAAAGAAGAGAAGCTAAAGGCAATGGAGAAAAGGAAAGATATACCCATTTGAATGCAGAGTTCCAAAGAATAGCAAAGAGAGATAAGAAAGGCTTCCTCAGTGATCGATGCAAGGAAATGGAGGAAAACAATAAAATGGGAAAGACTAGAGATCTCTTCAAGAAAATTAGAGATACCAAGGGAACATTTCATATAAAGATGGGCACAATTAAGTACAGAAATGGTATAAACCTAACAGAAGCAGAAGATATTAAGATGAGGTGGCAAAAATACACAGAAGAACTGTACAAAAAAGATCTTCATGACCCAGATAAACGTGATGGTGTGATCACTCACTGAGAGCCAGACATCCTGGAATGCTAAGTCAAGTGGACCTTAGGAAGCATCACTATGAACAAAGCTAGTGGAGGTGATGGAATTCCAGTTGAACTATTTCAAATCCTGAAAGATGATGCTGTGAAAGTGCTGCACTCAATATGCCAGCAAATCTGGAAAAATCAGCAGTGGCCACAGGATGGAAAAGGTCAGTTTTCATTCCAATCCCAAAGAAAGTCAATGCCAAAGAATGTCCAAACTACCAATTGCACTCATTTCACATGCTAGTAAAGTAATGTTCAAAATTCTCCAAGCAAGGCATCAACAGTGCGTGAACCATGAACTTCCAGATGTTAAGCTGGATTTAGAAAAGGCAGAGGAACCAGAGATCAAACTGCTAACATCCGTTGGATCATCAAAAAAGCAAGAGAGATCCCCCCCAAAATCTATTTCTGCTTTATTAACTATGCCAAAGCCTTTGTGTGGATCACAATAAACTGTGGAAAATTCTGAAAAAGATGGGATTACTAGACCACCTGACTTGCCTCCTGAGAAATCTGTATGCAGGTCAAGAAGCAACAGTTAGAACAGGACATGGAACAACAGACTGGTTCCAAATTGAGAAAGGAGTACATCAAGGCCGTACATCGTCACCTTGCTTATTTAACTTCTATGCAGAGTACATCATGAGAAATGCTGGGCTGGATGAAGCACAAGCTGGAATCAAGATAGCTGGGAGAAATATCAATTACCTGAGATACACAGATGACATCACCCTTTTAGTAGAAAGCGAAAAATAACTAAAGTGCCTCTTGATCAAAGTGAAAGAGGAGAGTGGAAAAGTTGGCTTAAAACTCAACATTCAGAAAACTAAAATTATGGCATCCAGTCTCATCACTTCATGGCAAATAGATGAGGAAATAATGAAAAAAGTGAGAGACTTTATTTTTGGGGGGCTCCCAAATCACTGGAGATGGTGACTGCAGCCATGAAATTAAAAGACGCTTGCTTCTTGGAAGAAAAGCTATGACCAACCTAGACAACATATTAAAAAGAAGAGACATTACTTTGCCAACAAAGCGCCATCTAGTCAAGGCTATGGTTTTTCCAGTAGTCATGTATGGATGTGAGTTGTACTATAAAGAAAGTTGAGGGCCAAAGAATTGATGCTTTTGAACTATGTTGTTGAAGACAACTCTTGAGTCCCTTGGACTGCAAGGAGATCCAACCTGTCAATCCTCCAGGAAATCAGTCCTGAATATTCATTGGAAGGACTGATGTTGAAGCTGAAACTCCAATACTTTGGCCACCTGATATGAAGAGCTGACTCATTTGAAAAGACCCTGATGCTGGGAAAGATTGAAGGTGGGAGGAGAAGGGGACGACAGAAGATGAGATGGTTGGATGGTGTCACCAACTCAATGGACATGAATTTGAGTAAGCTTTGGGAGTTGATGATGGACTGGCAAGCCTGGTGTGCTGCAGTCCGTAGGGTCGCAAAGAATCAGACACAACTGAGTGACTGAACTGAACTGAACTGAACTGATGCTTCCTTCTGTTTGGCAAGCCAATGTTGGTTACATTTCTTGTAATTGTTACTTTTAAATTTGAACCTATACATTAATTGTGCATTTATGCATTTTAGTATCTCTCTACTCTCTTTCAAACATAGAAAAAGTAGAAAAAGGCTTTAGCACACTTTGTTGCATATGTTCTTTTATTCTGCCAATCATTGTTTTCTAATGCTTTCTTTCCAGATTTTAATACAAATGTTTTAGTTTTATTATTATATTTACACTTTTTGGTCACTTTCCTTACTCACGATTATTTTCTGTATAAGAAACTTCTGTTCACTTTTGTTTTTTCTTATAAAATATGTTATTCAGTAATTCTATCAGTGGGAATGTGTGAGTGGTTAGCTTTCTGGTTTTTAAGTATCAGAATGTATTTATTTTGCCATAAATGGTGACTGAAGATTTGTAAATATATAATTCCAGGTGACAATTATGTCCCTTCAGCAGTGAGAGATGCCATCCCATTTTTTTCTGAGATCCATTGTTGCTTATGAGAATTTGAGAGCAATTTATTAGTCTTTTCTTATACCTTCTATGCTTTCTCTGTATTCTTGATTTTGCATTGTCATTGCAGCTAATCTAGGTATGGTTTATTTCTATCCCTCTTATTTTGCTTTTAATTTTAAAAACTCTCATCATTTTTAATGCCAAAAATTCTTGGCCATTATTTCTTCATATTGCTTCTTTATACCTTCTACTTTTTACTTTGGGTACTCTTATTAGACATATGTTAGAGCCATTGAGTCTTGTCTACCCATCTCTTACTGTCTTCTTCATCCTTTTAAATCTCTCAACCGCTGAGAAAAATCCTCAGAGATCTTCCAATTCATCAATGTCTAGTTGAGTCCACCAGTTCAGCTGAACTCTGTCCAATCTGGAGTTCATTGCACCTGAATCAGTCCATTTTAAAACAATTTTCCGTGGCCATGTTTTTATTTCCCAGGATTTAGAATGAATTCTTTTTAATATTAAGCTCATATGCCTGTTGTTTTTTTTAAATAGAAAATGCTTACTTTTTAGTTGGATTATAAAAAGCCTCAAACGAAAACATTGCCCAGTTGCCTTCATCATAGTTCCTGTGTCTTCTCTAGAGCCTCACCTGGGAACATCAGGCTATGTTGCCACTGTTTGTCTGTCAGCCACAGGCAGGGTAAGGGTGTCACCATGTAAGGGCATATTAATCATGCTGGTACATCAGCAAAGGTGCTACAGTGAGTCTCTGGTCACCAAAGCAACTCACATGCTCTGATGATGCTTTTTCTTTTATTCTCTTTTACTTTAAGGAAGGATGCTTGGACCACACACACTGAAACTATGAAAACTACAGTCCATAAGTCTACTTATTTGTGGGGCCCTAAATGGGAAACCTTAAAATAGAAAAGGGCTAACTTTGCGGTCAGAAACTAAGATGGTGCCTGGCGGAAGAGATGGGGGCATGGTCTATGTTGTTTGTCAAAACTTTTGATTGGCTCTCTTGATTTCCGTGCACGTGGACAGCATGTGATCACCATAGACTCCTGTTATAATGATGGCACATGACGATTTGACCTTTGACATGATTGGTGCAACTGTGGAAAGTCCCTCGCAAAACTCCCCCTGCTTGCCTTTATAAGCAGGGAGCTTGAGGCAATAAAGTGGAACTGCTCAGATGGAACCCCTGTCGCGTCTGATTGTCTCGCTCGCCGAGGGGATGGGTTGGCGGACAGCAGGCTCACTTTTTCTCGGGACCCCTCAGCTCTGCTGAGGGAAGTTCCACTGCCTCTGTCTTTCTGCGGAGTGCCCCCCGCACTTATTCTAAGTTATTAAGTCTCAAACAGCTGTGCACTAATGTTATTTATAGGTATCAACACTGCTGCTGCTGCTGCTAAGTCACTTCAATCGTGTCCGACTCTGTGTGACCCCATAGACGGCAGCCCACTGGGCTCCCCCGTCCCTGGGATTCTCCAGGCAAGAACACTGGAGTGGGTTGCCATTGCCTTCTCCAATGCATGAAAGTGAAAAGTGAAAGTGAAGTCGCTCAGTTGTGTCCGACTCTTTGCGATCCCATGGACTGCAGCCTACCAGGCTTCCTCCATCCATGGGATTTTCCAGGCAAGAGTACTGGAGTGGGGTGCCATTGTGTATCAATATTACTAGGCTCTAAATTATTTAATTTTAATTCCTAGTCTGGCAATGAGCTAAAAATAATAAATAATTTGCTAAACAATTGAAACTCATTTGCTGAAGTTATTTCATCAGATTTCTTAATTAGAAGAGTGTTATTGAAAGTGTATCTACAAACTTAGTAAAAGGTTATATATCTTTTGATTTCTAAAACTATAGGGTTGCTTCCAAAATTAATGTATTATTTTCAAATAAATCAGAATAGATGAAATTGGTTGTGAAAGCCATAGTTTGGGAAATAATTTAAACCAAATTTAAGTTCTGTAGTTTATCTAGACCTGAGTGATTTGTTCCTGCTGGAAGTCCCCCCATTAACTAATAATCAGGCTTTACAGCAATGGCTCATCCTTCATTCACTGCACACATGAATAAATCCTAAACATTTTATGTTGTGTTTTACTTCTGCTCTTGGCCCAGTTCACCTTCTGGAAGTGTAAAATCATCACAAACCATCCTAGTTGCTGACCTCAAGAAAAGGTAACTGCAGCAGACAAGTAGCTGAGCTCTGCTAAACTCCTTGAAATGCCTTTTTCCCAGGGGGCACAAGTGGTAAAGAATCTGCATTCCTGCAGGAGACACAAGAAATGTGAATCTGATGCTTGGGTCGGGAAGAGCCCCTGCAGTATGAAATGGCAACCCACTCTAGTATTCTTTCTTGAAAAGTCCCCATGGACAGAGGAGCCTGGTGGGCTATATAGTTCATGGGGTCACAAAGAGTCGGACATGACTGAGTACACACACACACACACACACTCCCTCCCTGGGCTTCTGGGCACTATTACTTCTAATAGCCCGGGCCTGGGGCTTCTTTGGAGACCACCCTGTGGGGCTATGATAATCACCTGACCCAAAGGCATGGACAGGAGAAAGTGCCTGGGGGTTTATGCTCATGATTGACAGGTGTGGAAGTGTGAAAGCCTAGTTTCTTTACTTCAGGGCAGGCGAATCTCTTAGATGCAAATTTACTTGAGAACAGGCTGAGACTCTGCCTCAACTTGCACCCCGATCTTGTGGCTTCTTGTTTCCTATCTTGGTCCTCCCACTTCCTCATGGAATTTCCTTGGAGTAGGTCCTGAACAAATCATCTGCTCCTGATCCCTGTCTCAGGGTGGGCTTCTGGGACCAGATTCATATCAGTAACCATCCTGAGTGCAAGTCAGATGATGTTCATTTCTTTTCATATTTGGAACATCCACCTTGGAAGGAGAAGGGTGAGTATTTTCAAATTTTATTACCCACGACAAAAAATTCTGTCAGGTGACTCTTGGTATGACTCTACTGACCGTGATTTTGTGAGATTGTTCTTTGATTGCTATGGAGCTGTTATGCGTGGGGCTGAGCGCTGCATGGGTGAGAACTGGAAGACTTGGCATCTCCAAGGGGGCTCAAATTCATCCACACTCTGGGCTGGGGAGGGGATGAGCTTTTTGTGGGGACTTTGAACCAGGACTGGAAGATCTTTTGCTTGGGCACGTTTGCCATTCCTTATTTGTGGTGACAGGTTCTGTTCTGTTTCACATTTGTCGTTGTGGTTCTTTTCAAAATGAATGTTATTCTTGCATTAGTTCTTTGAGGCTCTTAAATATACCAATTGTAAAGTCAATATGTGATTATTTAAAGTTTTTGCATTTTGTTGAGAGTGAATGCATCCTCTTATTACTTATTTTGTTATGCATCCTTCTTAGTGTGACCTTTCCCTATATGTGTTGGAGTTCTAGTTTCCTCTGGGCTCATACTGAGAGGGGTGTTTTGTTTCCCTTCTCTCTGCCCAGTAGATCTATGGTTGTCTCCATCTGGCCAAATGGAACCTCACATGAAGCCCTTCCCTCCCATGCTGGTATTGCCATCCTATCAGAGCTATTCCATGCCCAGGAATTGGTCCAGCATCAATAGCCTTGTCTTCTCCCTCCCAGAACTGCTGTTGCTGCCACAACCGGCATTCCTAGGGAGTGGTCACAGCTTGTTTCACGTGAGGCTGTTGGTCCAAGCCCTATTTTATGTGGCAGGATGGCTCTTTCCCTCCATCACCATTGAGGTTTGGGGTCTTCATTATTTCTGGAAGTGGAATCCCCATCACTTATAGTTTTGATCTGAAATTAACAAGGGCATTACCTTCATGGATTTGCATTTGGTTTGTCTTCTGTTTTGGGTTTACTAAGAAATTTCTTTTCTCTTTGAAAGGGGTTTTGTCTTAATTTAAAAAACCCAATGAAGAATATTCAAACATAAATGTTCTTTTTAGAGTAGAGGAGGTAATTTAAAGCATGAAACCTTGACTGGAATTCTGGCTTTGAGTTTCTTGAGCAGAGGATTTGAGTGTTCTCCCTCTGTAAATGTTTAGAGTTAGCATCACACTTTGATAGCTCACAGCCAAATATTTACTGAATAAATAATTCATCTGGTTGAGTAGTTTTCAAACTTAATCTTCTGCACCAGAACTTTTGTTTTCTCAAATAAAATCTTACATACAAGTCCCTAATACATAAATATATAAAAGTGACATTTTGTTAGTATTTAGTTATTTTATTTTCACATTTTTTTGATGTTTATTTACTTTAAAATCAGTTATTAAGTTCAGGAAGACTTTGGGAAAATGAACATTTTTTTCAATTTCTATGGTTGAGAAGAGCTATTATTTTAGCCTAAGCTTCTAATTTTTTGGTTTCCCTTTTTTAATTCTTTTTTGCTTTCTTCTTCTTCCCAAGTTCTCTTTTCTTTCTTCCTCTCTCTTTCCTTTTCTTTTTTATTCCTCCCTCCATCCTTCCCTCCTTTCCTTCCGTTTCTTCTTTCTCTTTTTTTCCAGTTTAGTTCTATTTGTTTTCCCATTATCCCTAAAGTACCTCCACAAGTGGAAGAGTCTATTAGCAGTCATGGTTTGAGTCAGCAGGGCAGTGTGGTCCCCTGTGGGGGCAGTTGGTGTCTTTTTTTTCCCAGGTCACACTGTAAGTCAGTGTCAGAGGTGGAGTAAGACCCAATTTGCTGGTCTCGGTTCCACGTGGAAGTCTTTTCTTTCACTACGGTATCATGTTAAAGAGAGGTGAAGCAGCATTGGGAGGAGTTTCACCACCTCCCCTTGTCTGACATGACCAGTCATGCTACAGGCAAGTCAAATTTCAGGCCCATCTTTTTCATGCCCTTACTTGCTTCACTCTCCTCCAAGGCCCTCTTGCTTAGTGTAAACAACAGGAAAGAGCTGGAACAACTGACACTTGCTGTCCTCAGGTGGTGGCCTGGCCCTGAATGTCAGTAGAGGGACCTCTCCTGAGCATCCCTTCATATGGAAACAGACCTTGAACAGACATTGTGGGTAGTGTTCAGCGACAGGTCCTGGTGGTCTTTCTTTCTTACTGTTCTCTGCTGCTTTCTGAACAGAATCTGGTTACAAATGTCCATAGGAAGGAGATGTGAAGGAATTCAAGTTGAGAGAAGCAACCAAAGGTCTAGTGGTATGTTGGTAAATGTATAACCACCAACCTTCTGAAAACCAGAGTCTTAGTTTATAGAATTTTTCAGTTTCAATGGGGTAAGTACCTCACCATAGCCAATTTCAAGCTACCAATAATTTAACATGTGGTTTGGAAAATTCATAAAAAATTAACAGCTTTTTTCAGGCTGGTACAAGTTGGCTGTAGTACATTGCTGGCCCATAGACACATGGGCAAAGGGTGCCTGTGCCAAGTACTCAGGGCTTGCACTTCATGTGCAGCTTCAAGTCCATGTGTGAGCCTCCAGCCGTTCTTCAGACTTTGCTCCAGGACGCCCAGTTGGTTCTAATTTCCTCAACCTTTTTCTCCTGCTGCTCCTCTTGCTTCTAGTTCAGCTGGTGTGACTTTCATCTTAAGGGCCTCTGTGCTTGCTTGAAGGTTCATGGTGGTAGGTGTTTAGATAAACAGTCATCACAACTAAAATTTGAATCTGGTTTTCTTTACAATTTGGAAAGAGGGAAGTGACTAATTATGAAGGGTAGCCTTATCCTTATTACAGAACTATGTAGGAACTGGTGAGAGTAAATGAAATAAAGCCTGCCTGCTTGAGTTACCCATGAATACATACTCCAGCTGAATAACATGGTGGAAGGAAAAGAGAGAGGAAATGGATGGACAATGCCTTGTCCCTCCAAAAAGATACTGTAAATCTCGGTAATGAGAAAAATTTTGAATACATAGGTGACTAATATTGACCTGGGAAAATGTTGCACTTGAGCGGTTTCTTTTCTGTTCATTTTTATTGGAAGCTCTACCAATGTATTTGGAGAAAGCAGTGGCAACCCACTCCAGTACTCTTGCCTGGAAAATCCCATGGACGGAGGAACCTGGTAGGCTGCAGTCCATGGGGTCGGACATGACTGAGCGACTTCACTTTCACTTTTCACTTTCCTGTATTGGAGAAGGAAATGCCAACCCACTCCAGTGTTCTTGCCTGGAGAATCCTAGGGACAGGGGAGCCTGGTGGGCTGCCATCTATGGGGTCACACAGAGTTGGATACGACCGAAGTGACTTAGCAGCAGCAGCAGCTACCAATGTGTTTACAGAGAAAAACAGCCACAGAAACTTATTTGCTTTGGTTATTGCATGACAGAGCCTCACACATAGGCAGTGACTCAAAGGAGACCACTCAGAAAGTAAAGCAAATGATGGCCGGAATGTAATCAAGCAGTTAGTCTTGACTTTTGTTTTTGTTTGTTTGTTTTTGCTACCATGGATTGTTTCAAGTTAAAGTCTTCTAAGAGAAGACTGTATATTTGATAGTTAGCAATAATGACCAGAGAAAACCCTAATGACACACGGACTTCTAAATTATTGTGCTGATTTTAAAATAGACACACAGTGTATACTTATTAAATGTTTGGAGAGTTATATTTATTAAATTTATAGAAAAAGCTATTCTTTAAATTCTACAAGATAAAGATGGGCAAATTAGGTCATTACCAAGATCAGCCTTTCTTACATATCCTCCACTTTGGAAATTAAGAGACATTCTGATGATTATTTTTGTGACATATTTCATTTCATTGTTCTCATTCACTGGTTACAGAAGCTACCAGCAAAGTCACAGAATGCTAAAATCTTAGCTTCATGAGAAAGACTGAGTGAGAGGGAAGAGTAACATCAGTAACTGATGTGTGCCTCTCATCTCTTCCTTTGCTCTATGGGATAATTTGCTTTGGTTATCCTGTCCCTCTTGCCTTACTGTAAGCTCTCTCTCTCTGTGTGTGTATGTGTGTGTGTGTGTGTGTGTGTGTGTGTGCGCACAAAGGATGGTGGTGGTACAGATATCTTGTCTCTTTAGTTCATAGGTATCCATATCCAAGGAGTTATATATAGACCAGGTGCAGAAATGTACTCTTGCCTGTAGAGGGAGGAAGACCATAGAGGTTATATAATTTGTTCATAGTATTTTCTCTCTTCCCTTTGGTCCATTCTTTCGGAACTCTTTGTGTTCCTCCATCCTATTTACATTAGGATTAGACACATGATTTGCCATGGCTAATGGATTGTGTGTAGAAGTGCCGTGGGTTACTACCTAGCAGAAACTATGAGAGTAAAGAGAAGGTCTGTAGTTTCTCCCTATTTAAGAACTATGTAGTTGTTTAACTAGTGAGAATAAATGAAATAAAGCCTGCCTGCTTGGGTTACCCAGATTACATCCTCTGGCTGAATAACATGGTGGATGGAAGAGAGGAAGGAAATGGCATGTCTCTATTAGCAGTCTGGAACCTAGAATGAAGAAGACACTTGGAGCAAAGCCATAGCCAATCCATAGCCAAAATGGACCACGAGTGATAAATAACACTTTACTGTTGCAAGCCACAAGATTTAGGGCAAGTTAGCTATCACAACATAATCTAACGAAAGCTGGCAGATGAAGAAGGTAAGACATGTATGTGACAATTCTAACCGCCAAGAGCAATGGGAGGAAGCACTGCTCTAACTGTACTCTTTCCAACCTCGGTGTCATTCCATTTGTTTCTTTTTTACTATATTTTTAATTGAAGGATAATAATTTTACAACATTGTGTTGATCGTTGCCATGCATCAGCAAGAATCAACCATAGATGTATATATATATCCCCTTCCTCTTGAACCTCCATCCCACCTCTCACCCCATCCCACCCCTCTAGGTCATCACAGAGAACAGGGTTTGAGCTCCCTACATCATACAGCAAATTCTCGCTAGATATCTGTTTTACATATGGTAATGAATATGTTTCAGTGTTAGTCTATAAATTAGTCCCTCCCTCTCCTTCCCCAGACAACCATGATGATGTGATGACTCATCTAGAGCTAGGTATACTGGAGTGTGAAGTCAAGTGAGCCTTAGGAAGCATCAGTATGAACAAAGCTAGTGGAAGTGATGGAATTCCAGTTGATCTATTTCAAATCCTAAAAGATGATGCTGTGAAAGTGCTGTACTCAATATGTCAGCAAATTTGGAAAACTCAGCAGTGGCCACAGAACTGGAAAATGTCAGTTTGCATTCCAATTCCAAAGAAAGGCAGTGCCAAAGAATGTTCAAACTACCACACAATTGCATTCATTTCCCATGCTATCAAAGTAATGCTCAAAATTCTCCAAGCTAGGTTTCACCAGTACATGTACCAAGAACTTCCAGATGTTCAAATTGGATTTAGAAAGGCAGAGGAACCAGAGATCAAATTGCCAACATCCACTGGATCATAGAAGAACCAAGAGAATTCCAGAAAAGCATCTGCTTCGGCTTCATTGACTACACTAAAACATTTGACTGTGTGGATCACCACAAACTGAAATCTTTAAAAAATGGGAATACCAGACCACCTGACCCGCCTCCTGAGAAATCATATATAAGTCAAGAAGAAACAGTTAGAACAGGATATGGAACAACAGACTGGTTACAAATTGGGAAAGAGTACATCAAGGCTGTATATTGTCACCCTGCTTATTTAAGTTATATGCAGAGTATATTATGCGAAATGCCAGGCTGGATGAAGCACAAGCTGGGATCAAGATTGCTGGGAGAAATAAATATCAATAACCTCAGATATGCAGATGACACCACCCTTATGGAAGAAAGTGAAGAGGAGGTAAAGAGCCTCTTGATGAAAACAAAAGAGGACAGTGAAAAAGCTGGCTTAAAATTCAACATTCAAAAAGCTAAGATCATAGTATCCACTCCCATCACTTCATGGCAAATAGATGGGGAAACTATTAAAATAGTGACAGACTTTATTTACTTGAGCTCCAAAATTACTGAGATGGTGATTGCAGCCATGAAGTTAAAAGACGTTCGCTCCTTGGAAGAAAAGCTATGACCAACCTAGTTCAGTTTAGTTCAGTTGCTCAGTTGTGTCCGACTCTTTGCAACCCCATGAACTGCAGCACGCTGGGCCTCCCTCTCCATCACCAACTCCCGGAGTTCACTCAGACTCACATCCATCCAGTCAGTGATGCCATCCAGCCATCTCATCTTCTGTTGTCCCCTTCTCCTCCTGCCCCCAATCCCTCCCAGTATCAGAGTCTTTTCCAATGAGTCACCTCTTCACATGAGGTGGCCAAAGTACTGGAGTTTTAGCTTTAGCATCATTCCTTCCAAAGAACACCCAGGACTGATCTCCTTTAGAAAGGACAGGCTGGATCTCCTTGCAGTCCAAAGGACTCTCAAGAGTCTTCTCCAACACCACAGTTCAAACGCATCAGTTCTTTGGCGCTCAGCCTTCTTCACAGTCCAACTCTCACATCCATACATGACTACTGGAAAAACCATAGCCTTGACTGATGGACCTTTGTTGGCAAAGTAATGTCTCTGCTTTTGAATATGCTATCTAGGTTGGTCATAACTTTCCTTCCAAGGAGTAAGTGTCTTTTAATTTCATGGCTGCAGTCACCATCTGCAGTGATTTTGGAGCCCAAACAAATAAAATCTGACACTGTTTCCCCATCTATTTCCCATAAAGTGATGGAACCAGAGGCCATGACCTTAGTTTTCTGAATGTTGAGCTTTAAGCCAACTTTTTCACTCTCCTCTTTCACTTTCATCAAGAGGCTTTTTAGTTCCTCTTCACTTTCTGCCATAAGGGTGGTATCGTCTGCATATCTGAGGTTATTGATATTTCTCCCAGCAATCTTGATTCCAGCTTGTGCTTCTTCCAGCCCAGCATTTCTCATGATGTACTCTGCATAGGAGTTGAATAAGCAGGGTGACAATACACAGCCTTGACGTACTTCTTTTCCTATTTGGAACCAGTCTGGTTTTCCATGTCCAGTTCTAACTGTTGCTTCCTGACCTGTATATAGGTTTCTCAAGAGACAGGTCAGATGGTCTGGTATCCCCATCTCTTTCAGAATTTTCCACAGTTTATTGTGATCCACACAGTCAAAGTCTTTGGCATAGTCAATAAAGCAGAAGTAGATGTTTTTTTGGAACTCTCTTGCTTTTTTGATGATCCAGTGATGTTGACAATTTGATGTCTGGTTCCTCTGCCTTTTCTAAAACCAGCTTGAACATTAGGAAGTTCATGGTTCACGTATTGCTGAAGCCTGGCTTGGAGAATTTTGAGCATTCTTTTACTAGCATGTGAGATGAGTGAAATTGTGCAGTAGTTTGAGCATTCTCTGGCATTGCTGTTCTTTGCGATTGGAATGAAAACTGACCTTTTCCAGTCCCGTGGCCACTGCTGAGTTGTCCAAATTTGCTGACATATTGAGTGCAGCACTTTCAGAGCATCATCTTTTAGGATTTGAAATAGCTCAACTGGAATTCCATCACTTCCTCTAGCTTTGTTCATTGTGATGCTTTCTAAGGCCCCCTTGATTTCACATTCCAGGATGTCTGTCTCTAGATGAGTGATCGCACCACTGTGATTATCTGGGTCATGAAGATCTTTTTTGTACAGTTCTTCTGTGTATTCTTGCCACCTCTTCTTAATATCTTCTGCTTCTATTAAGTGCATACCTTTTCTGTCCTTTATAGAGCCCATCTTTGCATGAAATGTTCCCTTGGTATCTCTAATTTCCTAGAGAGCATATTAAAAAGCAGAGATATTACTTTGCCAACGGAGTTCTGTCTAGTCAAAACTATTGTTTTTCCAGGAGTCATGTATAGATGTGAGAGTTGGACTATAAAGAAAGCTGAGCTCTGAAGAATTGATGCTTTTGAACTGTGGTGTTGGAGAAGACTCTTGAGAATCCCTTGGACTACAAGGAGATCAAACCAGTGAATCCTAAAGGAAATTAATCTTGAATATTTATTGGAAAGACATGCTGAAGCTTAAGCTCCAATAGTTTGGCCACCTAATGAGAAGAGCTGACTCATTAGAAAAGACCCTGATGATGGGAAAGATTGAACGCAGGAGGCGAAGGGGATGACAGAGGATAAGATGGTTGTGTGTTATCACTGACTCAATGGACATGAGTTTGAGCAAGCTTCAGGAGATGGTGAAGGACAGAGAAGACTGGCGTGCTTCAGTCAATGGGGTTGCAAAGAGTCGGACACGACAGAGTGACTGAACAACAACTCCTTCCCCCATTGAATCTACAAGTCTGTTCTCTGTGTCTTCATCTCCATTGTTGCCCTGCAAAGAGGTTCATAATTACCATCTATAGTCCATATAATATGTTAATATATACTTGTTTTTCTCTTTCTGACTTACTTCACCCTTATAACAGGCTTTAGGTTCAGTTACCTCATTGGAACTGACTCTAACGCGTTCCTGTTTATGGCTGAATAATATTCAGTTGTATATATGCACCACAACTTCCCAATATATTCATCTATCGATGGACATCTAGGCTGTCTCCATTTCCTAACCACTGAGAATAGTGTGATGATGAACACTGGGGGCCATCTGTTTCTGTATTTAACATCTCGATAGACACACACGGTAGTTTATCTAAATAATCTTCACTTATTTTACTATTGGAAAAGTCAAATAGCTTTTCATGTATTTGCATTTTAATTTGGGCAAATTTCTTTTGTGGACTATGTCAGCTTCCTAGTTTCTATTTCATTACTTGCTTTTACTTAGTGAATTGTAAGAATTTTTTTTAACTTATTAAAAATGCGTTTTCTTTACCATAGACATTGAAAAGATTTTTTCCAAAAATACTTTTTCCTAGATTGTTTTTAAATATTGTATATGATGACTTTTGATATACAGAACTTTAACTATTTCACATAGGCAAAATGCATGTGCCTGGTAGCCCCCATAAATATTTGTTTAATAAATCAAAGGATTGTTTTCCTTTGCTTTTACATATTTAAAACGCTCTCTCATACTGAAATGGGAAAACATTACTCTGTATTTCTCCCTCATTTGTTTCATATGTTTTGTTACAACCTCTAGATCAGGAGCTCCAACTCCTCTTGTATTTAGGGTGGTACTTTGGTTGCTAAGTTGCGTCTGACTTTTGCAACCCCATGGACATACATAGTCTGCCAGGCTCTTCTGTCCTTGGGATTTCCCAGGCAAGATACTGGAGTGGATTGCCATTTCCTTCTCCATGGGATCTGCCCAAGCCAGGGATCAAACCTGCGTCTCCTGCATTGCAGGTAAATTCTTTACCCCCAGCCACCAGAGAAGCCCAGTCTTGTACATTAGTCAATAATATTTTGGGAGACTTTAAAAAGAACAGCTTTTCATACTCTCTGAGGGTATGACTTGAGAGTTCATTTTCTTTTTTTTTTTTATAGCATCCCTTTCCTTTTCCCTAGGGTATTCTGATGTGCTTAGTCTGGAGTTTGGAGATCATTATCAAACATATTTTATCTGACATGCTCAGAGGTTAAAGCATCTGCCTGCAATGTGGGAGATCCGGGTTCGATCCCTGGGTCTGGAAGATCCCCTGGAGAAGGAAATGGCAACCCACTCCAGTACTCTTGCCTGGAGAATCCCATGGAGGGAGGAGCCTGGTGGGTTACAGTCCATGGGGTCGCAAAGAGTTGGACATGACTGAGCGACTTCCCTCACTCACTCAATCAAACATATTTTATCTGACATGCTAGCAAAATAATGCTCAAAATTCTCTAAGCCAGGATTCAACAGTATGTGAACTGTGAATTTCCAGATGTTCAAGCTGAATTTAGAAAAGACAGAGGAACCAGAGATCAAATTGCCAACATCCGTAGGATCATTGAAAAGTGAGACAGTTCCAGAAAAACATCTGCATGTTAGTCACTCAGTCGTGCCCGACTCTTTGCAACCACATGGACTGCAATCCACCAGGTTCCTCTATCCACGAGATTTTCCAGGCAAGGATACTAGAGTGGGTTGCCATTTCCTTCTCCAGGGGATCTTCCCAACCCAGGGATCGAACCCGGGTCTCCTGCACTGCAGGCAAATTCTTTACCGACTGAGCTACAAGGGGAGCCCAAAACATCTGCTTCTGCTTTACTGACTATGCCAATGACTTTGACTGTGTGCATCATAACAAACTGTGGAAAATTCTTGAAGACATGGGAATACCAGACCACCTGATCTGCCTCCTGAGAAATCTGTATGCAGGTCACGAAGCAACAGTTAGAACTGAAATGGAATAACAGACTGGTTCCAAATCTGGAAAGGAGTACGTCAAGGCTGTATATTGTCATATGCTTATTTAACTTATATGCAGAGTACATCATGAAATGCTGGGCTGGATGAAGCACAAGCTGGAATCAAGATTGCCGGGAGAAATATCAATAACCTCAGATATGCAGATAACACCACCCTTATGGCAGAAAGCTAAAAAGAACTAAAGAGCTTCTTGATGAAAGTGAAAGAGGAGAGTGAAAAAGTTGGCTTAAACTCAACATTCAGAAAACTAAGCTCATAGCCTCTGGTCCCATCTCTTCATGTGAAGTAGATGGGGAAACAATGGAAATAGTGTCAGACTTTATTTTTTTAGGCTCCAAAATCACTGCAGATGGTGCTTGCAGCCATGAAATTAAAAGATGCTTACTCCTTGGAAGGAAAGTTATGACCAACCTAGATAGCATACTCAAAAACAGAGACATTACTTTGCCAACAAAGGTCTGTCTAGTCAAAGCTATAGTTTTTCTAGTAGTCATGTATGGATGTGAGAGTTGGATTATAAAGAAAGCTGAGCACAGAAGAATTGATGGTTTTGAACTGTGGTGTTGGAAAAGACTCTTAAGGAGTCCCTTAGACAACAAGGAGATCCAACCAGTCCTGCTGCTGCTGCTGCTAATTTGCTTCAGTCGTGTCTGACTCTGTGTGACCCCATAGAGGGCAACCCACCAGGCTCCCCGATCCCTGGGATTCTCCAGGCAAGAACACTGGAGTGGGTTGCCATTTCCTTCTCCAATGGGTGAAAGTGAAAAGTGAAAGCGAAGTCGCTCAGTCGTGTCAGACTCTTCGAGACCCCATGGACCACAGCCTACCAGGCTCCTCCATTCATGGGATTTTCCAGGCAAGAGTACTGGAGTGGGTTGCCATTGCCTTCTCCTCCAACCAGTCCATCCTAAAGGAAATCAGTCCTGAATGTTTACTTGAAGGACTTTTGCTGAAACTGAAACTCCAATACTTTGGCCACCTGATGTGAAGAGATGACTCATTTGAAAAGACCCCAATGCTGGGAAAGATTGAAGGTGGGAGGAGAAGGGGATGACAGAGCATGAGATGATTGGATGGCATCACCGACTCAATGGACATGAGTTTGAGTGAGCTCTGGGAGTTGGTGATGAACAGGGAAGCCTGGCGTGTTGCAGTCCATGGGGTCACAGGGCGTTGGATAAGACTGAGCAACTGAACTGAACTTTAATGTAGTTCAATTTACTTTTTTTGTTTGTTTGTTTTTGTGACTTGGGTCTTCCATGTAGAAGAGATCTTTGCCTAAACCAAGATTATAAAGATTTACTTTTTATTCTAAGAGTTTTTATAGATTTAGCTTTTACATCTAGGTCTATGTTCCCTTTTGATTAGCTGGTGTGAGTTAGGAGTCCAACTGCAGTCTTCTGCATGTGGATATTCGATTATCCCAGCATCAGTTTTTGGAAAAAGACCATTCTTTCCCCATTGAATTGTCTTGGCACCTTTGTCAAAAATCAATTACCTATAAATGTTAGAATTTATTTCTAGGCTCTCAATTGTATCCCACTGATCTATTTGTTTATCCTTATGCCAGCATCATACACTTTGTACTGTTTTGAAAATGGGAAGTATTAATCTTCCAATTTTGTTCTTTTCCAAGATAATTTTGGCTCTTTTGTGTCCTCAAGAATTTTCACATTAATTTTATTTTTTTTATTTTATTTATTTTTAAATTTTTATTTTAACTTTAGTTTACTTTACAATACTGTATTGGTTTTGCCAAACATTGACATGAATTCACCACGAGTGTACATGCGTTCCCAAACATGAATCCCCTCCCACCTCCCACCCCATATCATCTCTCTGGGTCCTCTCCATGCACCAGTCCCAAGCATCCTGCATCCTGCATCGGACATCGACTGGCGATTCGTTTCTTACATGATAGTATACATGTTTCAATGCCATTCTCCCATTTTCTCTATTTATGCAGGAACCACCTCTTGACATCTTCTCCTTGATCACAGTACTTTACATTCCTCCTGGCCACAGGCACCCACCTGACATGTTTTTACTAATATGAATTATTTATAAAGTAGATGGTGAATTTTTCGTTGTAGTTAAAGTATATTTCAATTCAATAGTGAAATGGAAAACCTAGGGGCTTAATCTCTTGGGACACATTTCCCCTTCAGTGAACAAAGGGGTGGGGACAACACGTGGATTGACCAATCAGAGGTGGGCCACATGTCCCACTCCACTCCCTTCAACAGTGATTACTGGCTGTACTCTCTTTGCATCCCTTTTTTTCCTTACCCTTTTCCTCCTTGCACCTATGCTGTCACCTGGACTCTATCTTTTCTCAGGTTCCATAGGCTTTTTGAAGACTATGATTTGATGAACATTTAGCATTCTCAGCAAATCTCCTTTTCCGAGAGGTGATGGCATTTCCTTCTTCTGAAAGTCATTTCCAACTACTAGGTCTGTTCAGTTTGTCCTGCTGTTGTATCACTTGCAGGCCTGATGTGTTTGTTTCTATGAAAATGTCCATTAACTAAGACTGTGTCTGTGCCTCCTGGACTTTTGTCACCTCATCCATCATAGAAAGAAAGAAAGGAGAAAGTGAAGTCACTCAGTTGTGTCTGACTCTTAGTGACCCCCTGGACTGCAGCCTACCAGGCTCTTCTGTCCATGGGATTTTCCAGGCAAGAGTACTGAAGTGGGTTGCCATTTCCTTCTCCAGGGAACTTCCCGACCCAGGGATTGAGCCCAGGTCTCCCACATTGTAGACAGACGCTTTACCGTCTGAGCCACCAGGGAAGTCTGTCATAAGAGTAGAGCAAGTGTCAAGGGATGATAGATATTTTATTTTCCCAGCACCACATGCTAGTTTGCACTATTAATTCTAGATCATCTCTGAATCACTGTAGAAGAGTTAACTGTAAATGGTTTTTCCAACTCTGACAAGAAAAGGGAAACCTGACTCAGAATATGTTCAAAGTCCTTTTCACTGGGCTCTAAGCACACCTTTCTTTTTAGACTCTGGATGGGTGAAAGGGCTATAGACCACAGAGTCTGGTTTCTAACGACCCTGAAGAATTCCTCTAGGTATTCCTCTTGTCTAAGTGTCACTTCTAACACCTTTGAGAGCAAAGGTAGGATTTGTGCCTGGTATCTAATAGGAGCTTAAATATTTATTGGATAAATGAATGGATGCTTAATTCTGCTACAGTATTCTAAGTACTACACCATGTGGGTTTCAGTTAATTTTTATTATAACCTCATATGTTTTTAATTCATTGACTAATATTAATATTTGTTGACTGCCACATTTCATATTATTTGAATCTCCTAATATCCTGTGATAGACATCATTGGTTTTACCCCCATTTTACAGTTCACTGGCATGCTGCAGTCCATGGGGTTACAAAGAGTCAGACATGACTGAGTGACTGAACTGAACTGATACAGACACCCAGATGTTTAATGCTTTAATTCAGTGTTCTTCCAACTTTAATACAGCATGAACCTCCTGAGGTTCTCAGATTCTGATTTGGCAGGTCTGGGTGGGCCTGAGAGTAGTGGGTTTAACAAGCTCCCAGGTGACACTGATGACCCTATTCTACACATTATACTTTGAGTAGTAAGGCTTTAGATAGAACATTTTCTTTGTCTTTGTGAAGATGAGGGGTTAAAAAATAATATATGGGACAAATAAACATTCTCTCCTTCCAGCAAAAAAAAAAAAAAAAAAGAGCTAAAGACTAAGCAGCCCCAAAAGAAAATATCTTCTCAGATACCATTAACTTAAATCATGACGATGAAGTTTGATAAATTAGCCATTCTTTAAGTCTACAAGGCATACAGCATACAGTATACTGTAGATGAATAAAGTTGGAGGATCCACCTTCCAATTTCACAACCTGATGCAATGCTAGTTTTAAAATCTAAAACCAAAGAAGCAAATAGAAAAAAATGAGAAGACCCTTGTGACTGTTTTGGAAAAAAAAAAAAAAGGTTATTTTGACCAAGGTAATGAAGATTAATGTCCATAAAGTGCCTTGATATTTTCTTATAAAAGAGGCTTGAGAGGTGTAGTTAAGAGTAAAAGTTGTATAGAACAACTAATGAGAACATGCTGTGGAGCACAGGGAACTCTTCTTAACGCACTGTGGTGACCTGACTGGGAATGAAGTCCAAAAAGGAGGGGATAGATGTATATGTATGGTTGATTCATTTTGCTGTACAATAGAAACTAGTACAACATTGTAAAGCAACTATACTGTGATAAAAATTAATTTTAAGAAAAGTTAAAAATTGTTTGCATATTATACATAGAAATGGAAAACTAACATCACTCTTGGGAAATCTTGATCATCTTCATAGTCTGCCTGAGAAAGCAAAATTGTCCTAAAGCATGGAGATAAAAGCTTGCTATTTATGACTGTGCCCTTGATCAGTTACTGGAGCTTGCTATGTGGGACTCAGCAGACATTCATCATTGCTGCTACCTCTCACAATCAGAATTTCTCATCTGCCCAGAGAAGATAATTCCATATCTCTTCATGTACTAAAGAGCTCACTATTTTACCTGGACATTGTTTCCTGAAACATGCAGATGCTTTTTTTTTTTTTTTTTCTTATCTTTCTTTCTTTCTTTTTTTTTAAAATTTATTTATTTTCATTGGAGGCTACTTACTTTACAATATTGTAGTGGTTTTTGTAATACATTGACATGATTCAGCCATGGGTGTACATGTGTTCCCCATCCTGAACCTCCTGCCCACCTCCCTTCCCATCCCACCCCTCAGAGTCATCCCAGTGCACCAGCCCTGAGCACCCTGTCTCATGCATTGAACCTGGACTAGCAATCTATTTCACATATGGTAATATACATGTTTCAATGCCATTCTCCCAAATCATCCCACCCTCGCCCTCTCCCACAGAGTCCAAAAGACTGTTCTATACATCTGTGTCTCTTTTGCTGTCTCACATGTAGGGTCATCGTTAGCATCTTTCTAAATTCCATATATATGCATTAGTATACTGTATTGGTGTTTTTCTTTCTGACTTACTCCACTCTGTATAATAGGCTCCAGTTTCATCCACCTCATTAGAACTGATTCAAATGTATTCTTTTTAGTGGCTGAGTAATATTGGAAAGTTAAGAGCAGAAGGCAGCGAGGAGCTGCAGGCAGCTGATATCCCAGTTGTAGGCTGGTGGAACTGTAGCAGAAGGCAAAATGCTAAGTGATGGCTATTGGACTATTGGGCTTTACCTATTATGCAAAGATTTTTAATTCAGAAGGTCATTTGTGTCCTTTATCATAATAATTGCTAGAAAATCTTTGCAGCTAGTGTTTTCCTAGGTACCAAGTTCCTGATTATGGGTGTGAGTTAAGTAAAATGAGTTAAGTAAAATGGGGGAACCCCTTAAAGGTAACTGGGATTGAAAAGTTTGGAAGGATTATAGGCTCAGAGAAATTAGAGTGAGGATAATCTTTAGAAGACAAATTTGAATTTCCAGCTTAAGATGGCTATGAAACCTTTGAGTGAACTCTCCCTGAATCCTGAATTCCACTGGATGATTAACAGCATACAGGAAACTATCAAACCCTGCTGCCCATCTTCCAGAAATTTTTGCATGGTAAAGTGCCGCCAAGACCACATTGAATGGAGTCTGACTAATTTATGAGCTGTTACATCAACAATAAAATTGGCCTGAGAATTGATGGATAGGACTTCAATTAGAAGCTCTCTAATATTAGAGAAAGACCAGGGCAGAGGGGCCAGGGGTAAGTGCAGCGTGTGGTGCGCTTGGAGGCAATCTGCAGTTCTGCTTGCACATCTTAAGGCAAACTTGCACTGGTGGAGATAAAGGAGAGGGCTCGGTTGGAGGCTCACTCTCTGTGAGCTCAGCTGAGGTTCTCTGTGAATTGCAGGCCACAGGAATGACTAAATGTTCTGGGGAGCGTTGCCTAAGTTAGAGAAGGACTGCAATTTTTAGATTGCAATGATAAACAAGAAGTAACCCTTCTGTATGAAGGTGCAGCAAACTATTAGCCAGCTGCCTCTGTTGGAGGTAGCTCCCTTCTTCCCACAGAAAACGAATCTTTTGACCTGAACAAATAAAACTACATTTTAGTATCCAGGTGGAGCTGTCAGAGGAGAGTTGATTCCATGAATCTAGGTCTCAGAGAAACCTGGGCTGGAGTCAGCAGCACATGGACGGTAAGTAAAACTCTACTTCTGGCTGAAGTCGGCTGGGGAAAGAGTAGACGCTGTAAAGAGAGGACTCAGAGCTGAGGCTGGGAGAATCCCAGCATTGGGGAGGAGTGTTCTGAGGAGGAAAGAACCGCAAAGCTCTGGGTGAAGAGGTTCCAGAGAAGAGAGGGGAAGGCAGGCTTCTGGAGTATTTTGGGTGTCCAGACACAAGTGTTTCAAGAAAGAAGAGTTGTGTTAAATGCTAATGGGAAGTCAAGTAGGAGGAAACTGAAAAATATCCTTTAAATTTCATAGCATTTATGTCTATGTGAAATAAAGGGTCAGGTCCACTGATGAGAGACTGTGTGTGTGAAAGCTGGTAGCAGGGAGTGGGGAGGATGGGTGTAGTTATCAGGGTTCTCCAGAGAAATAGAACCAAAAATATATATGTTATTACCAAAGAGAGAGAGAGGCAGAGAGAAGTATAAAATCTGGAGGGCAAGCTGGTAGTAGAGAGACCTAGAGAAGAGTTAATGTTGTGGCTCAAGTCTGAAGGCAATCAACTGGCAGAATTCCCTGTTCCTTTGGGGACCTCAGTCTTCTCCCTTAAGGCCTTCAGCTGATTGGATGAGACCCATTCATGATATGGAGGGTAATCTGCTTTACCCAAAGTCTGTTAATTTAATTGTTGTGATTCATGTTCAGTTGCTCAGTCGCATCTGATAAATGTCATAAAATGTGCATGTCTGTATGTTCATATAGGTAGGAAAATAAGGGAAAACTCATCACTCATAAATCCAAAGATTGACTCAGCAATTCTTATCAAGTTTCTTTAGCCCCTCCGAGTATTTTCAGATGAATTTTAGTGCATGGTTATATGAATGAATGGGGCTACCCTGGTGGCTCAACGATAAAATATCCACCTGCTAATGCAGGAGATGTGGGTTCAAACCCTTGGTCAGGAAGATTCCCCCAAAGTAGAAAATGGCAACCCAGTCCAGTAATCTTGCCTGGGAAACTCCATGGACAGAGGAGGCTAGTGGGCTATAGTCCATGGAGGTGCAGAGTTGGACACAACTTAGTGACCCAGCAACAGCAACAATATGAGTGAACACACACAGTATATGCATATCAATCTTGCTTTTCCACAACATGTTATATACATTTTTTTAATGTTGTTAGAAAGTATACATATTTTACATTATAAAATAGTGATTTATGAAGTGGATGTCATGTAGGTAGAATAGATCATGCAGATATGGTTTGATTATTGTAAACTTTGGATAGTCCCAATTTGAGCTACTGTAATTATCATACACCTTTTAGCTCTTTTTGTGTTTTGAATTATTAAAAGAGTGGGATTTTTGGCCTAACTTTAAGACTTAAAGAAAAAAAAACCATGTGAAATGAATTGTCAAATATCTTTCCAGAAGTTTCCAACAATTACTATTACCTCCAGAAAAATTAGTAAGGTACTGATTTTGCTAATTCTCTGAACACATTGAACATCTTATTAATCTTTTGCTAATTATTAGGTGAAAATTGTCAACATTATTTACACTTCTTAATTTCGTATTAAGCTTAACTCTCCCCCATCACATTAGCTTACAGGTTGTGTTTTTTCTTGTGTAACTCTCCTGCTGATGTCCACTTATCTTAATGTTTTTCTCATTGATTGGCATACTCTCTCTGTTTAACAAGAGCATTTACCCTTGTCATATTTCCTGCAAACATTTTTTTTTGTCTGCTGTTTGTCATTATATTTTAGTTGCTTTTCATGTACAGACATTTTCAATTTTTTTGTAGTCAGATCTTCAATATTTCCCTTTGTCCTTTCTTGTGTTACTACTACATTTAGAAAATAATCTTTTAAAAATATATCACTCTGTTGTCTTCTAGTTTTTTTTTCCATTGATTTTTTCCCAAGGAAAATAATTTAACTCTTTNTCTGTCTTGATGAATTAAGAGGAGGTGGCAACAAGCCTCTTAAATGAACAAAGGAAAATAAAGACCCAGTTGAGAACATAATGTAAAATGAATGAGTAAAGTGCCTACCGAGGGCTTCCTTAGAGTGCTACTTTTATTTTACTCTGACCCAAGTTCAGAGGACAATGCCTGGGATGACAAAACGATCATGGTCCATATGATGAGAAATGGATTGAAGACCTTAAGATTGAATGAAAGTAAAGTGAAGTCACTCAGTCATGTCTGACTCTTTGAGACCCCATGGACTGTAGCCTACAAGGCTCCTCTGTCCATGGAATTTTCCAGGCAGGAGTACTGGAGTGGGTTGCCATTTCCTTCTCTAAGATTGAATGAGAGCTGTTTAAAAATGTTTGGATGCTTGTCAACATGTGTAGCAGCTAAGAACTCAAGCTCTGAGGATATAGGGACCTGGATTCATGTTCCAGCTTTGCCACTTGCACAAAAGATGCAGAGCCGTGTCAAGCCTAAGTTTCTTCATCTGTTCAATGGGAATAATAGTGCCTATGTCATGGTTACAGCATTTTGAAGATTAAATGAGAAAATGCATGTAGGTTTTTAGTGAGTTGCTCAACCCAGAGAAGGCACTTAATAGGTACTGGCTGTCAGTAGCAATAATTTTGGTCCTTATTCTGTTTTGAAAAGCCCAAAGAAGAAAGTGAGGTTAAAGAATAACAAATTTTTGCCTGTCTGAGGCAGGACTTCCTGAGATTCTGGGTCTTTTCAGGAACATTTTTCAAACAGCTGGAATAGGTTGAAGCTTTCTGCAAATGGCTTACCAGTGATTTTCACAAGTCTTCCCAGATATCATTCTGTTAGGCTGTCTTCACATGGGGCCCTGGAGAACAGTGTGTGGAGGTCTTGCTTCTTCCTGGCCCTGCATTCACTTGGCATGTTAGCTCAGGGATATAAATGAAATTGAGACTTAGACCAGCCAGTACAGAGTACTGAATGCTAATTAGCTTGTCAACACTGCAGGTGCTTTTGAAGAGAGGAAGATATGATACAACCTACACCTTGGGAGGAAGAGGCAGAATGAACTGCCTGGGAGACAGTTTTCAGGCAGACAGATGTAAGGGAGGTTATTCCACTGGAACATGTGGAAGCTTTGAAGCCAGTGGGGACAGGGCAGAGATGGGGACTCGGGTCAGGCACAGGACAGAATAAAGAGGAGATGTGGTTGGTTTTGTCTACATTTGCCTGGGGGCAGCTGCGTGTGTGTTGTCAAAGATAAAGCTGGATATTAGTTAAAGTGGTGAAGGCAGATTTTATTAACTACTGATAGTAGGGAAAAGAGCTGAGTCCCATTCTATTTATAAAAAGGTGTGTGTGTTAGTCACTCAGTCGAGTTCAACTCTTTGCGACCCCATCGATTATAGCCTGCCAGACTCCTCTGTCCATTGGGATTCTCCAGGCAAGAATACTGGAGCGGGTTGCCATTTCCTTCTCCAGGAGATAGCAACCTAGGGATCGAACCTGGGTCTCCTGCATTGCAGGCAGATTCTTTACCATCTGAGCCATCCGGGAAGCCTGTATAAAGGTGACGGGAGCTTTTTAAAATCAGGATGAGGGAATAGGGAGGAGCAGTGAGCAGGGGTCAAGGAGAATCAGGGAGATAAGAAAAAAATTACAAAAATCTAGTGAGATAAACAGTGAAGATGTCATTAGGACAGCTGTGGCTACTAGTTGGCAGTTACCTGAATTAGGATTCTACTCACCCATAGAGCCTGGGAGACAGAGGCCCTATCCTTCCTGATGATAGCATTTGAAAGGAATGGCTTTCAAGTCCTTGGGAAAGACACTCCTGGGTTGTAGGGAATATATACGTGTATATTTGAAAGCGACAGAGGGAGAACTTACAATTGTGAGCTTACCCCTTCCTGCCTTTTTAGATTAGAAATGCTCGAAGAAAGGAGTGGAGGTCAGGGCCCTGTGGCCAGGTGTTGGCTAGAACAAATGGTAAATTTTTTTGACAGCCTTGAGCTTTTTTAGACAGGAACTCTAAGAGGGGATATCTTAGTCCTCCCAAGGATGTGGCCTTAGGCTGGCAGAAGCCATGCTAGGTTGATCCAGCCATTTAATGCAGGAGCTTGGAACGAGTCTCTATGTGGCAAGAGAGTTTTTGTGGTGCTCATCCTCTGCATGAGGCAGAGGACATTGCAGAGGCTGGAGAGTTGGAATGCTGGGTACCACCCCTAGTTCTATAATTCATGAGTGGGAAAATCATCACTTCCCTCATGTTGTGATGATCAAAAGGGATCATATATGTGAAAGGACTTGGAAAATTGAAATAATTATTTTTACTACTGAAAAATCGTAATTGGAGAACTCAGATCCCTCTCATGTTGTGTACTGACGTAGCAGCATAAATGGTCAGGTCCTTCAAGGGAGGGACTCTGAAGGCAAGACTGCCAGCCCTTCTTTATGATTCCCTTTGTAAAGTGATTACTTACAACGGACTGCATCATGCTTGTTTCCTTGATTTTCCCTTTTTCTTTTTAAGACTAGCTTTCTCAGCTTAAGGCATTGCAACCTAAAATCCCACTGCCAGCAGAGAAGTTGCTTTAAAAAGAATGTTAAGTATGCTCAAAATGTTACCAACATCTTTTAATTTTAAAAGCTTTTTTTTTTGTTGTTATTAGTATACTACAAAAGAAAAATACAGTTGGGTATTTCTCATTACTTTTCTACCCTGTGTTCATGAGATAGGTCATTTGGAAACATTTAATCCTCTGACAAAGGCTGTGACTTGATTTCTCACTTTATACGACTAATGGATATAGTATAAAAAGAAGTACTAGACTATGAACTTCAAAGCTTAATGAATGTAAAATACCTTTTGAATTTGGATGAAAATGTTAGTTGAAGTTTTGTTTTTAATTTGGACTTAATCTGCTATCCTCAGGGGGGCCAGTTGCTGAAAGCTTTTTGAGAGGATGTTAAAGATTAATGCTAAGAATTAATCTCCTTTGTCTTTATAATACCTTCATCTTTTCAAAGCGTTTTGTGTGTGTGTGTGTGTGTGTGTGTGCTTTCATTTGATCTTTACAACAAACAGAACTTGTCGGAGCAAGGGTGAGTGTGCCCGGTGTACAGATGAGGAAACAGAGGCTCAGGGATGCTGCATGCCTGTTAACAGGGGTGCCACAATGTATGCGGCCTCAGTCCAAAGGTGACAGTTCCTGTATAAACCCAGCAGAGAGGCGGCATTGTAAATGTGGCACAAATTCATAAACTTTACAGGCTCACTTGAATACTTGGGGAATCCTTGTTTTAGGTTGAAATGAAGTTACTGCTATATCTGTTTATGTTTCCCATATAGAAAAGAAAAAAAAAAATTGGAGTGAGTGTTAAGAACCTGGAATGGTCTCTTTCAGTGTTGGGCTATATTTCCTATTGGAGTAGCTTTTTTTATAAGTGAAGTCTTTCAGTCGTGTCCGACTCTTTGTGACCCCGTGGACTGTAGCCTACCAGGCTTCTCCGTCCATGGGATTCTCCAGGCAAGAATACTGGAGTGGGTTACCATTTCCTTCTCTAGGGGATCTTCCTGACCTAGGGATCGAACCTGGGTCTCCTGCATTGGAGGCAGACGCTTTAACCTCTGAGCCCTGAAATTTTTATAGTGCATATATGCAGATTTAAAGTACACAATTCAATAGTTTTTAGTATATTCACAGATGTATGAAATTATCACCATAGATAGTTTTAGAATATTTTCATTATCTCAAAAAGAAACGCTATACCCTTCAGCTATCACTGTCTTATTGCCTCTTCTATCCTCCAACACAGAACTATAACTAATCTACTTTCTGTTTGAGATTTCTCTGTACTGGATTTTCAAAGAAATGGAATGATACAGTAAGTGGACTTTTGTGGCTAGTTTCATTTGGCATAAATTTTCAAAATTCACCTAATTTGCTGCATGCATCAGTATTTTATTCCTATTTATGGCTGAATTGTATTCCCTTGTGTGGGTACATCCTGCTTTGTTGCTCCATTCACCAGTTGGTGGATACTTGGATTGTTTGTACTTTTTGGCTATTACAAATAATGCTCCTATACAATTTTATGCACAAGCTTTTGTGTGTACATATATTCTCATTTCTATTGGATAAATACCTAGGAGCAGAATTGTTGAGTCATATGATAACCTTATGTTTTAAGAGCTGCTAGACTGCTTTCTAGGGCTTCCCTGGTAGCTCAGAGGTTAAAGTGACTGCCTGAAATGCAGGAGACCCGGGTTCAATCCCTGCATTGGGAAGATCCCCTGGAGAAGGAAATGGCAACCCACTCCAGTACTCTTGCCTGGAGAATCCCATGGAGGGAGGAGCCTGGTGGGCTACATACAGTCCATGGGGTTGCAAAGCGTCGGACACAACTGAGCGACTTCACTTTCTTTCTAGATTGCTTTCTAAAGTGGCTTAATTATTTTACACTCCCATTAGCAATGTACGAGGGTTCTCATTCCTCTACATCTTCACACGCTCTCACTGTACAACATGGTGATTCTAGCCATTCTTGTGGATATGAGGTATTTCATGTAGTTTTGATCCTTTAATGACTGATGATATAAGTTCCATTTCCATGATATTGGACATTTGTATATCTTCCGCTGGACTGGAAGAAACACAAGCTGGAATCAAGATTGCCAGGAGAAATATCAATCACCTCAGCTATGCAGATGACACCACGCTTATGGCAGAAAGTGAAGAGGAGCTAAAAAGCCTCTTGATGAAAGTGAAAGAGGAGAGTGAAAAACTTGGCTTAAAGCTCAACATTCAGAAAACAAAGATTATGGCATCCGGTCCCATCACTTCATGGGAAATAGGTGGGTAAACGGTAGAAACAGTGTCAGACTTTATTTTGGGGGGCTCCAAAATCACTGCAGATGGTGACTGCAGCCATGAAATTAAAAGACACTTCCTCCTTGGAAGAAAAGTTATGACCAACCTAGATAGTATATTCAAAAGCAGAGGCATTACTTTGCCGACTAAGGTCCGTCTAGTCAAGGCTATGGTTTTTCCTGTGGTCATGTATGGATGTGAGAGTTGGACTGTGAAGAAGGCTGAGCGCCGAAGAATTGACGCTTTTGAACTGTGGTGTTGGAGAAGACTCTTGAGAGTCCCTTGGACTGCAAGGAGATCCAACCAGCCCATTCTGAAGGAGGTCAATCCTGGGATTTCTTTGGAAGGACTGATGCTGAAGCTGAAGCTCCAGTACTTTGGACACCTGATGCGAAGAGTTGATTCATTGGAAAAGACTCTGATGCAGGAGGAGAAGGGGACGACCCAGGATGAGATGGCTGGATGGCATCACGGACATGATGGACGTGAGCCTGAGTGAACTCCGGGAGATGGTGATGGACAGGGAGGCTGGCGTGCTGCGATTCATGGGGTCTCAAAGAGTCGGACACGACTGAGCGACTGAACTGAACTGAACTTGGGAAAAACGTCTAAACCAATCCTTATTGAGTTGTAAGAGTTCTTCATATCTTCCAGATATAAATCCTTTATGATTTTCAAATATTTTCTCTCAATCTCTTGGTTAAATTTTCATGTTCTTGATAGTGTACTTGAAACACAAAACTATTAAATTCTGATGAAGTCTAGTTTATTTATTTGTTTTTGTTGCTCATGCTTTGGGTTTATATCTAAGGCTCCACTACCAAATCCAAGGCCATTAAAATTCAAGCTAGTGTTTTCTCCTAAGAGGTCTACAGTTTTAGTCTTACATAGGTCTTTGATATGTATGTGAATGCATGCTAAGTTGCTTCAGTGGTGTCCGACTCTGATCCTATGAACTGTAGCCTATTAGACTGCTCTGTCCATGGGATACTGCAGGCAAGAATACTGGAGTACTGGAGTGGGTTGCCATACCCTCCACCAGGGGATCTTCCTGATCCAGGAATCGAAGCTATGTCTCTTATGTCTCCTGCATGGGCAGGTGGGTTCTTACCACTAGTGTCACCTGGAAGCCTAGGTCTTTGATACATTTTGAATTAATTTTTGTATATGGTTTGAGGTAAGAGCTCAATATGTTTATTTGTTTTTGCATATGGATATCCAGTTGTGTGTGCGCATGTGTGCTAAATTACTTCAGTTGTGTCTGACTCTTTACAACCCCATGGACTGTAGCCCTCTGGGCTCCTCTGTCTATGGAATTCTCCAGACAAGAATACTGGAGTGGGTTGGCATGCCCTCCTCCAGGGGATCGTCCTGACTCAGGGATCGGACCTGTGTCTCTCACATTTCCTGAATTGGCAGGTGGATTCTTTACCACTAGTGTGCCCTGGGAAGCCCATCCTGTTGTACTAGTACTATCTAAAAAAAAATCAATTATTATTCCTTTGGATGTTCTTGTTAAAAAATCAGTTGATTACAGATGTATGAGTTAATTTTTTTGAATCACAATTCTAAACCTTTGATTCATTATGTCTATCTTTATGCCAGTACTACAAGTGGGGTTGTGGGTGGAAAAAGAGCCTCCACCTCTTGACTCACCTGGGACTTAGCTTCAGAGAAACACTGAAGTCCTGCTCCTTTCAGGAAGAAAGACTCCCAAAACTGAGAGCTGGAGGAAGAAGGAGTCCTGTGTTCCTGGCTGAATCAGAATGAGATGGAATCTCAACCTCATTGAGCTGGGAGAGGGGCATGCAGGAGTGGTCTTATTTCTAATACCACAGACTCGCCTTTCATAATAAATTTTCATAGATTTTCTTTAATAGATTTTGCTCTTAGCACCATTTCCAGAGGCTTAAGATTTTTTTCCCCAATAATTTTCACTAAGGAGCTGGTCAGTTAAGCTCTCCATGTAATCATGCTGGAAGTTGATCTCATGCTTTCTATTAGAGGACTTCAAGGGGTATGCAGTGGTTGGCTGTGTACACTCCTATAGGCAGGGCAGAGTTAAAGGACACTCCTATAGGCAGGACAGAGACTTTATTTGGAGGAAGGTAGACAATATGTGGGAAGAGCTGGGAGAATGGCCATGAAGGATAGGTGCATGCTCAGTCGCTTCAGTTGTGTCCGACTCTTTGTGATCCTATGGACTGTAGCCCACCAGGCTCCTCCATCCATGGGATTTCCCAGGCAGGAATACTGGAGTGGGTTGCCGTTTCCTTCTCCAGGGTATCTTCCCCACCCAGAGACTGAACCAGTGTCTTTTACGTCTCCTGCATTGGTATGTGGGTTCTTTGCCTCTAGCACCACCCGGGAAGCCAAATACAGATCTGAGGGTGGAACTTAGGACCATTGCATAAGGTGCCACTGAACATTAGAAGGAGCTATTTAACAGCTGGAATTCTTGAAATGCGTGAGCTAGTCCCTGTGTTTTGACACCTGTACACTCTGAGATACCTGCCTGTCAGGAGTACTCCAGGTAGAGCCCCTCATAGGTGGGATGCTGGATGGTGTTACCTTTTGGGTCCCTTCCAAACTAAACTTCAGAGATGGCACTGTAGCTTTGCCTGGGGGTTTCCTGGGGTTTCAAGTCTCACCACTTTCAGCTTTTGGGGAGTAAGGGTATAAGACATATGCCGACGTGTATGTCTGTGTGTATAATTTATTTTTTTGCTATTTTATTTTCAAGAAACCTAGAGGTCTTCCAAAAACAAAGTAGATATATTAAGATTCCTTTGTTCTTCAATATGTACTGATTACAATTTTATTTTCTTTTGAAGCAAGGACTATAGGAGCTATTTGAAATTTGAGTGTTCCTATGTGTATTAATTTGCTAGGGCTGCTGTAAGAACATAACAGGGACCAGGTGAATTGCACAATAGAAATTAATTTTCTCACAATTTTAGAGGACAGAAGCCCAAGATCAAGGGGTCAGCAGGTTAGGTTCCTTCTGAGGCTTCTCTCCTGGACTTGCAGAGGATCTCCTTGCTGTGTCCTCACAGGGTTGGCTCTTGATCTCCGTGTATCTTGATCTCTTCTTAAAAGAGCACCACCTATATAGAGCCCTCCCTTATGAATTCATTTTACCTTAATTACCTGTTTAAAGGCCTTCTTGCCAAATATGGGTATATTCTGAGGTTCTAGGGGTTAGGAACTTCCTCAACACATGAATGATGAGGAACACAATCTATTCTATAAAACTAGGTTTTGATTTTCCCCCAACGCTATTTCTGTTCACATTTCTCATAGTTTTCATTAAGTAGTAACAGGCTAGAAGTTGAAGAAAACTTGGAATCTAGAGAAATGCATGCTGAAACTACTTGACTACTTCCTACCTTGAGTCCTAACAGATGAGGGTTCTGATGGCCAGCTTGCTGGTATAAGTGCCGCTCCTTTCAGCTCAGCAGAATTCCTGCAGAGAAGTCAGCTGGCTCCCTGGAATGACATCCTGCTTTTCATTGTCAGCCCAGTTGCACCCAAACAAGTTGAGATACAGTAGCCTGGCAGACGAAATAGGCCTTTGAACATTTCCCAGGGAGAACAATTGCATTTCTACTTTAGTACAAAGGATCAAGAAGACCTCTGATTGCTTTTATGTTTTGTTTTTCTTGTGATGCTAATTATGTTTTCACAAATCTAACTGTTCTGTTGACTCCTCCAAGGCACATTATTAACACATCACTAATGCAATCTACTGCAACCAAGTATGTGACCAGCATAGAGCTCTGGGATGTAATGTTCCTTTTTTATCTACCCTAAAATTTTGCTGAAGACTCCTTGGTCAGTTTATCTGTTTTTAAGCCATGCCTCCCAGCTTGGAGGATGTTAGTTCCCTGACCAGGGATTGAACTTGCACCTTTGGCAGTGAAAGCATGAAGTCCTACTTACTGAACTGCTAGGGAATTCCTGGTCAGTTTATCTTATGAGGCAAAATTTAAATGAATAGAGTGATATTCTTTTATAAATTATTTCATGAGATATAAATGTGATTTTTCTCTCTTCTATTTAGAAAACAGAGCTATGATTTTAGCAAGGATTTTTAACTTGAAATTTACTTTCTAAGTATAAATTCAAAAGACAGAGAAAAAACCAACAAAAATAAAAATTACTTGTGTGTTCCCTTAACAGAACACTTTTATTTTTTTCTATTTCATATTCTTCTAGTCTTCTATATTTAGAAAATTATAACAGCAAAACATTTTATTTTCTTCTTGAAAATGACCTAACAATTTATTGAGGACACTTTCTTGAATATTTTACCACATAATTTTAATGCTGAGTGGTGTTCCAGGTTATGAATGGATCATGACTTTAGTAAATTTTTGTTGTTGTTGTTGAACATTTAGGTACAGAGTACTTACGGTTGTTATTTTCATCTATATATTTTTGAGCATATACTAATAATTATATTTCCTCATTATTTTGAAATGACATGATTACCACATCAAAACATGCATAGTTGCACCTGGGTCTATTGTGTGTTTTATGTAGTGTTCATTGATTTGTCTTTTTTGACGTCAGTGCAATTTTGCTTTAATTAAAAAAATAAGATCAAGTTAGCCACCAGTGAAGTCTCATCTTGTCACACCTATTTACTATTCTGGGTAAAATTTAAATTCATTTCATAAATTAAAAACTCATAAAATTCACTATTTTTATTGTAATTTTTATATTTATCAAAGTTTGATTTTCCTTTAAATTTTTAAAATTTTAACATTTAAAAGAAGGAATTAATATTTGCTGTAAGATGATATTCTATACAAAGAAAAAACAATAATTTCCTCTTTTCTCAAAAATCCTCTTTTCCAAGGTTACTATAGCCTACTGTATATCCTTCTACGTCTTTCACTCACAGAAATACACACACACATACACACACAATTTTCCCTTACAAAAAAGTGGGACTAATTCTATATATTGGCATAAGTCAGTTTTATCTAAACCAAACCAAACAAACTTCCCTGGTGGCTCAGAGGGTAAAGTGTCTGCCTGCAACGCAGGAGACCTGGGTTCTATCCCTGGGTCAGGAAGATCCCCTGGAGAAGGAAATGGTAACCCACTCCAGTATTCTTGCCTGGAGAATCCCATGGATGGAGGAGCCTGGTAGGCTACAGTCCATAGGGTTGCAGAGCTGGACATGACTTCACTTTCAAACCAAACAAAATATTTTGAGGTCTTGATTAAATTATATGTTAAAATTTATATGTTACTTTGGAAAGACTGACATTTTAAATTTTATTGATTTCTCTCCATTTAATGTCTTTATTTAAGTTTTATTTTGTGTTTTTAGACTCCTGGTAGCTCAGCTGGTGAAGAATCTGCCTGCAGCTCAGGAGACCCCAGTTCAATTCCTGGGTCAGGAAGATCCCCTGGAAAAGGAATAGGCTTCCCACTCCAGTATTCTTGGGCTTCCCTGGTGGCTCAGGTGGAAAAGAATCCACGTGCAGTGTGGGAGACCTGAGTTTGATCCCTGGGTTGGGAAGATCTGCTGGAAGAGGGCATGGCAACCCACTCCAGTATTCTTGCCTGAAGAATTCCATGGACAGAGGAGCCTGGCTGACTACAGCCCATGGGTTGCAAAGAGTCAGACATAACTGAGTAACTTTCACCTTTTGTATTTTTACAAATTGTCTACTTTTCTTGAGAATTTATTACTATATTCTTCATAATTTTTCTTGCTGTTGTGAATGAAGTACAAACATCTAAAATATTTTTTATTTCGAATTTAATATTAAAAGTATAGGGAAAACTATTAATTTTTATATGTTTAATTTATAATCTAACCTCTGTACCAATTAATTCATGAGCAGATTCCAGGCATGGAAGGGTGGTTCAAAATTGGAAAATTTCTCAAAATAATTTATCATGTTAGCTTTATTTCTAAGTATTTTATTTTGTAGCACATTCTATCACCAGTGTCCTTAACCCTTTTTGGTGAAATATCTTTTTGTGTATTTAATCTATTTTTTCTTTTTTATTTAATCCATTTTCTAATCAGGTTGTTTCTTTTTACCATTTCCTTTTGAGAGTTCTTTATATTTTCTGGGCTTCCCCTGTGGCTCACTTGGTAAAGAATCTGCCTGCAGTGGGGGAGACCTGGGTTCAATCCTAGGTTGGGAAGATCCCCTGAAGAAGGAAAAGGCCACCCACTCCAGTATTCTGGCCTGGAGAATTCCATGGACTGTATAGTCCATGGGGTCACAAAGAGTCGGACACGACTCTTTCACTTTCACTTCATATTTTCTAATCACTAGTCCTTTGTAAGATGTGGTTTGCAACTACTTTCTCCAAGTCTGTGGCTTGTCTTTTCATTCTCTTCTCAAGAACTTTTGCAAAGCAAAAGTTTTTAAATTTGAGGGGATCCAATTTATCAATTTTTCCTTTTATGGATTGTGCTGTGGGTATCAAGTTTAAGAACTCTTTGCCAACTCCTAGATCTTAAAGATGATTTCCATTTCCCCATAAAACTTTCAGTTTACATTTCACATTTGTTTGTGATCCGTTTTAAGCTGATATTAGTATAAAGTGTGACGTTTAGTTTGAGTTTCATGTTTTTGCTATGGACGTATGATTGATTTAGCACCATTTGCTATTTTTTTTCCTTTGAATTGCTTTTCACCTTCATAAAAAAATCAGTTGAGCGTATTTTTGTGGCTCTATTGCTAAGATCTTTGTTTTGTTCCATTATTTATGTGTCTATTTATCTGTCAAAATGTATGTTGCTAGCATTACTTGGCTAGATAGTAAGCCTTAACAATTTCAGAAAGATAATAAGTAACCAGGTAGATAGTAAGCCTTAATAAAATCAGGTGGAATGATTATTCCCACTTTTTTTCTTTTATTTTGAGATTACTTAGCTGTCATGTCCCATTCTTTGTGACCCTGTGGACTGTAGCCTGCTAGGTTCCTCTGTCCATGGAATTCTCCAGGCAAGAATACTGGAGTGGGTAGCCATTTCCATCTCCAGGGGAATCTTTCTGACTCAGTGATCGAACCCAGGTCTCCTGCTTGGCAGACAAATTATTTACTGTCTGAGCCACCAGGGAACCCATTCTATTATTATTTGTCTACAAACAAAATACAAATAACATAATATATATTATGTAAAATTATAAATTCTATAATACATTAAAAATGTCCTACAGAACATATTGTTGGACCCTTGACAGGACCTACATTAAAACCATTTTTTAAATCTTTGAGTTCCTTCACCAATATTTTGTAATTTATATTATAGAAATCCTACATCTAAGTATAGGATACTTAGATGTATACTTAAGTATACATCTAAGTAGTTTATTTTCTTTGGAGTGATTGTAAAAGGTACTGTGTTTTTAAATTCTGGTTTCTGCATGTTTATTGTTAAAATATAGAAATGCAGTTGATTCTTTTCTCTTTTTTTTGTTGTGTTTTACCCTATGATCTCGATAGACTTATTTATTAGTTCTTGGAGTTTTTTCTTGAGATCCTTTGAGAACTTCTATGCACAGAATCATATCATTTACAAATAGAGACAGTTTTACTTCTTCTCTTCCAATCTGTAAGCTTTTCTTTTCTTTTTTTTGGCTTATTGTAATGCCTAGAACTTCCAGTACTGTGTTGAAAATGAATGGTAAGAGCAGACATTCTTGCATTGTTCTGGATCTTAGTGTTAAAGTATTCACTTATTTTTTCTATGTATTTCTCTCCTCTTTGTCCCATATTTTGTTATGTATGGATTCGCTCCATTTATTTTTTTGTTGTTGTTGGTAATTTGGAAATTATATGCCCTACTCCAAATATTTTTAAGGTTACTCTTAAGTTTTATGCAAAGATGGGCTCAATAAGGGACAGAAATTGTATGGACCTAACAGAAGCAGAAGATATTAAGAAGAGGTGGCAAGAATACACAGAAGAACTGTACAGAAAAGATCTTCAAGACCCAGATGATCATGATGGTGTGATCACTCATCTAGAGTCAGGTATCCTGGAATGTGAAGTCAAGTGGGCCTTAGGAAGCATCACTATGAACAAAGTTAGTGGAGATGATGGAATTCCAGTTGAGCTATTTCAAATCCTGAAAGATGATGCTGTGAAAGTAAATGCACTCATATGCCAGCAATCTGGAAAACTCAGCAGTGGCCACAGCACTGGAAAAAGTCAGTTTTAACTCCAATCCCAAAGAATGGCAATGCCAGAAAATGCTCAAACTACTGTACTATACTCATCTCACATGCTGGTAAAGTAATGTTTAAAATTCTCCAAGCCAGGCTTCAACAGTACGTGAACGGCAAACTTCCAGATGTTCAAGCTGGATTTAGAAAAGGCAGAGGAACCAGAGATCAAATTGCCAACATTTGCTGGATCATGGAGAAAGCAAGAGAGTTCCAGAAAAACATCTATTTCTCCTTTATTGACTATGCCAAAGCCTTTGACTGTATGGACCACAATAAACTGTGGAAAATTCTGAAAGAGATGGGAATACTAGACCACCTGACCTGCCTCCTGAGAAATATGTATGCAGGTCAAGAAGCAACAGTTAGAACTGGACATGGAACAACAGACTGGTTCCAAATAGGAAAAGGAGTATGTCAAGGCTGTATATTGTCATCCTACTTATTTAACTTCTATGCAGAGTACATCATGAGAAACGCTGGGCTGGAAGAAGCACAAGCTGGAATCAAGATTGCTGGGCAAAATACCAATAACCTCAGATATGCAGATGACACCACCCTTATGGCAGAAAGTGAAGAGGAACTAAAGGGCCTCTTGATGAAAGTGAAAGAGGAGAGTGAAAAAGTTGGCTTAAAGCTCAACATTCAGAAGACTAAGATCATGGCATCCAGTCCCATCNCGTACTGTGGTTCATGGGGTTGCAATGAGTCGGACACGACTGAGTGACTGAACTGAATTGAAATTTTTTAATATACATATTTAAATTTATAATATTTATTGACACCTTGGGCTAATGAGGCTGTCTTAATCTTGAATGAGAAAATAACTTAAGCTTCCTTTATTTCATTTGTCCCCCTGCAAAAATATCAAGATATAATCTGGTATAATCTTAACATGAAATTAAGAATACATTTTTATTCACCATATAATAAAAATGGATAAAATACTTAGAATAAGCTTAATGAAAGAAGTGCGAGACTTGTACATTGAAAGTGACAAAATATTGTTGAGAAAAATTTAAAAGATCTAAATAAACGGAGAATTACTGTTTTGGAATATTGTTAAATCCTTGTATTAAAAATACATGGATTGGAAGACTCAATATTGGCAATATACTATTTTTCCCAAACTTATCTATAAATTCAATGCATTTTTTATCAAATCTTCAGAAGGAATTTTTGGGGCAGAAATTTACAAGCCAATCCAAAAACTTACATAAATATTTAAAAGATCTAGAATAACCAAAATGATTTTTTTTTAAAGTTGGAGGACTTTCCAATTTCAAAACTTATAGTAAATCTACAATTATTCAAATATTGGAGAGTGGATGGATAAAAGGAAACCCTCTTACATTGTTGGTGGGAAAGTAAATGTCTGCAACCACTATGGAGAACAGTATGGAGGTTCCTTAAGAAAACTAAAAATAGGGTTGCCATAGGATCCGTCAATCCCAGGACAAAGCACTGATTGAAAAAAATACATGCACCCTTATGTTCATAGCAGCACTATTTACAATAGCCAAGACATGGCAGCAACCTAGGTGTCTGTCGACAAAAGAATGGATAAAGAGGATATGGTGCATATATATACAACAGAATACCACTCAGCCATAAAAAAGAATGAAAAATGCCACTTGTAACTATATGGATGGATCTAGAGATTATTATACTAAGTGAAGTAAGTCAGAGAAGGAAAGACAAACATTGTATGATATCACTGTTATGCCCAGGGTCCGAGTCCCCAAAACTGAGAGAATAAGACGTCCACAGCAATGCAAAAGCATGAAGGGGTTTTATTTCTAGCTCGAGCTAGGGCTCCTGCCACATCCAACACAGTGGAGTGGAGCAAGGAGCCCCGAGCCTAGGTTTACAGCAGTATTTATAGGTTCTTGTTAGAACAGAGATTTGGCAAGGGCTGATTGGCTGCAGGAGTTTCCTAGTATTTACTAATTGGCTAATCTTTATTGGCTGCAGGGGGATGTCTTTTACGTCCTGATAATGGGGAGTATGCTGATGAGACAAGTCCTGGCATCCGTGGGGATGACCTCACTGGGCAATGACTCAGCTTTTTCTGTGAGTCCTACCTTAGTCCCTGAAGCCTATCATGATATTTGTTAGGTCCCAACAATCACTTATATGTGGAATCTAAAATTCATTATCAAAAAATGAACTTATTTACAAAACAAAGACAGACTCATAGAAAACAAATTTATGTTTACTGAAGGGGAAAGGGGGTAAGAGAGGGATAAATTAGGAGTTTGGGATTAGCAGATGCAAACCACTATATGGAAAACAGATAATGTCCTAGTGTATAACACAGGGAACTGTACTCAATATCCTATAATAAACCATAGTGGAAAAGCATATAAAAAGACTATGTATATATATGTATAATTGAATCACTTTGCTGTACACCAGAAACTAACACAACATTGTAAATCAACTATACTTCAATAAAAAGAAAATACAGTTATTAAAACAGTGTGCTATTAGTGTAAGTTTAGACATAGATCAGTTCATTTCAGTCGCTAAGTCATGTCCGACTTTTTGCGACCCCATGAATCTCAGCACACCAGGTCTCCCTGTCCATCACCAACTCCCGGAGTTCACTCAGACTCACGTCCATCGAGCAGGTGATGTCATCCAGCCATCTCATCCTCTGTTGTCCCCTTCTCCTCCTGTCTTCAATCTTTCCCAACATCAGGGTCTCTTTAAATGAGTCAGCTTTCTGCATCAGGTGGCCAAAGTATTGGAGTTTCAGCTTCAGCATCAGTCCTTCCAATGAACACCCAGGACTGATCTCTTTTAGGATGGGCTGGTTGGACCTCCTTGCAGTCCAAGGGACTCAAGAGTCTTCTCCAACACCACAGTTCAAAAGCATCAATTCTTCGGCACTCAGCTTTCTTCACAGTCCAAGTCTCACATCCATACATGATCACTGGAAAAACCATAGCCTTGACTAGACAGACCTTTGCTGGCAAAGTAATGGGTAACAGAATTAAGAGACTAGAAAAAAATCATTATGTTTACGACTTTTGAGGAGGATACCAAGACAATTCATTGTAGAAATATTAGCTTTTTCAACAGATGGTGCTTGGACAATTGGATACCCATATGTAAAAGGATGGATTTTTACCCTTAGTTCACACTATCCACTAACTCAGGTTGATGGGAGTGGGTGGGGGATGTGAGGAAGATTTTATAAAGTGCTCCCTTGTGTCCAGGAGCATTTGCCTCATTTTTGAAGATTCAGGTTAGAAAAAAAAACTCTAAGAACTATGTTTGTCCATTTAGGGCATTGTCTCCATTTCCTTGAAACACATGTGGGGAGCTGCCTCAGGAGCTACTATGTTCTAAGCTCTTCTCCTGATCTAACTGTATCCTCAGACCCTGTCCTTCTGTGCTACAGGTTTCTGTCTCCGGTTGATTTATTTCATGAACTGTAAAGGTTCCTTTCTGATTGGAGAGAATCTACATATGCAACATTTAGCTTCCCACTAGTGGGATTTCAGGAGTCTACAGTCCATATTTTCTCTTACTACCCATACCTCATTTTCTCTCTCCAAATTGCAGTAATTAGGTGTTTTCAAGAATTTTCTCATTTATTTTACACAGTGTTGTTATCTTGAGAAATAAATTTATGTCCTGTGAATTTTCTTCTTTCAATTTTGGCCATTCATTATACCTAGCTGAAGTTTCTACAAGGTTGTAGCATGTAGTAGACACTGTTTCTTGCTTACAGATGTGACATGAAAGTATCTCAGTCGTGTCCAACTCTTTGTGATCCTATTGACTATACAGTCCATGGAATTCTCCAGGCCAGAACACTGGAGTGGGTGGCCTTTCCCTTCTCCAGGGGGTCTTCCCAACCCAGGGATCTAACCCAGGTCTCCCACATTGCAGGTGGATTCTTTACCAGCTGAGCTACATTGCATATACATGTTTTTCTTATATTTTATTTTGATTCAATCCATTTTAATCAGTTCCTGGGAGGAAATTTGAAGACTGTCTTTGAAATCATCATCTTGATCACTCCAGGTTATATTCTATAATTATTCTATGTGTGTATAAGTGTGTGTGAAAGAGAGAGAATGAACAGACTTGGCTTTGACATGTCCTTCCACACGTGACATCACCTCATCTGGTCTAGACTGTTTCTGTTCTCTTTCCCTTTCATCACTTCTTTGGCAGCATTCTTTTAAATAGATAAATAGTTAAAGAGTTCTGTTTTTATCTAACTTTCTAAGCAAACTTGAGAGCTGTTATTAAGCTCATGATTGATTCTTAAGGAAAGTGAGCTTTTGATGCACTTTATGCTTCAGATTATTAAACAGAACAATTACATCATAATAGCTTTTAATAGGTGGTTGTAATGTACATATTTAACTTTTAGTTGAATAAATTCAACAGTGGTATTTATCTTTGCAACCTTTTAAACTACATAAGGAGAGCAAACACATAATTTCTATGTGGGCCAATAGAAGGTGTAAAAAGACTTTTCTGTACAAAATCTTCCTGAAATAAATGTTAATCCATACAGTTAAATGATAGCGCCTTTTTTGGATTATTTCAATTTATAAATTATCTTTTGGAATTTGTGAAAAATTGTATTTAGTTGAATCTTTATGGCTGTGCTCTGTCTTTACTCTTAAAACAGCCTGTCACCTCCAGTATCCAAGAATGATATTTACCCTAAAGATGGTAGCAAAAATTGATCTGGAATATCTGAATGGGAAGAATGCCTCCCATTCTTATAACTTTCGGTCTGGCTCCTAAATTTGTCTTGCAACCCCACGTGTGATTCGAGGCTGCCTTTCAGACTCGGCATTTGTATAAGGCTTCCTTTCATGGTCTTTAGCTCAGATATATATATATATATATATATATATATATATATATAGTGTGTGTTTTGGATACTGATTTTCATTTCTCCAACAAGCGTTTGAGTTGGATCTTCTTCCTTCTTTGGGGCAGATGGAGGACTGAACTCTGAGCTAGTCTGCACTCCCAGCCTGGGGAGCGGATACCTGTAGGTAACCTATGGGTACTGTAGAAAAAATAAAGAGCCTTGGAATGGAAACATTAAGGGGATAATAGCTGGAACTTGGTGAAACAGGCAAATAAAATAAAACACTTGGAACCTGATGGAGAAGTCTCTTGCTATCAGGCAGGCCATCAATATGTGGACAGTAACACCTGGTCTACGAACTCAGGAGAAAATTTTCTCTTTCTGTGCTTAACTGTACAGTTATATAATTAGTTTTTAAGAAAATAATTTTTAATAAAAAAAGAATGTCTTATAATTTAATATACATACACTAAGGGATATGGTAGGATCTTGATATCCTTCTGGGCTTCTCTGGTGGCTCAGATGGTAAGGAATCTGCCTGCAATGCAGGAGGCCCACATTTGATCCCTGGGTTGGGAAGATCTCCTGGAGAAGGGAATGTCTACCTGCTCCAGTATTCTTGCCTGGAGAATTCCATGGATAGAGGAGCCTGGTGGGCTACAGTCCATGATATTCTCCCATTTCTTCTGCCTGAGAGCACCACCAGTCCTCTCAGGTCCATACTGGATTACCAGTATGATCATTTACAGAATTGATAACATCATTAAGGGGAAGAAAAAGTCCAATGAATATCTCAACTAGAGAACAAAATGTTCTTTGAGCAAATTCTATATCTATTTATAATAAAAAAACTCAAAAAACTGGGCCTAAATTATGTTCTAAATGATATTTTATCTTTTTTATATTTTAAGGTATGGCAAATTGGCAATATGTATCAAAGTTTTAAAAATGTGCTTATCTCTTGCCTCAACAACTCCATTTCTAAGAATTGATCTAAGGAGTAATTCAGAAATGTACACAGTATTTCTTTTTCAAAGTTGTTATCTATAATAGTAAAAATTGAGCATGACCTCCATATTCAATATTTATACCTTAGATCTTGACAGTATCACTACAGAAAATAATCACTGTTCAGTCTTTGGAAATCACACTGTAGAAGGGGGCTTCGCAAGCTTTTTCCACAAAGAGCCAGGTAGTAAATATTTTAGGCTTTGGGGGCCATATGGTTCCTATTGCAACAATATAATTTTGCTGCTGGAATGCAAAAGCAGCCATAGCGTGTGGCTATATCCCAACAGAACTTTAGTTTGGACCCTGAAGTTGGAATTTCAGACAATTTTCTTGTGTCATAAATAATATTCTTTCTGTTTTTTTCCCTTACCATTTAAAAATGTAAAAACTGTTCTTCGTTCACAGGTTGTCCAAAAAATGTAGCAGTCTAAAAAATGAGTGATTACTGTGAAGTCTAAATCTGTAGATGATTCAACAGGAAGAAGAGTGGACGGAGCACAGAGGTGAGAGGTCATGGCATGGGTACTGGGGGAGCCAACTCAGAGCAGAGGGTAGCACTCCATGCCTGGGGTAGGGCAGCCCTAATCCAGGGGCTACTTTTTATCTGGTCCCCATGTCTACATGCCATCATGTTCTCACTACTTCAATTAGTAATTTCTCAGGAGATAAACCTACTTAGCTAAGAACAGGTTTCTCAGGAGATAAACCATGCTTGTTTATAATTCACTTTGCTGAGAAAATGAGAACTATGGGAATTTTCCAGGCAATGTGGGTACAGCCCTCATCTTCAATATTGGTTACTGGGTGCTAATTTGGAATTTGGGTCTAAATCTCTGAATGTTCTTTTTATAGTTTCTTCTAAAGGAATTAGAGACGTTCACATAAATGCGTTTTCTTGGGTTTGTCACATGCACCATAAAATTCCTAAGATGGATAATATACTTATTAAAACCACCTCTGACCCTAGGCTATTTTGACTTGTCCAGAAATTATATTTGTTATTATTATTTTCTGTCCAAAGGCAATACTTCATATACATATATGAAATATATATACACACACATATACACGTATATAATTAATTTAGTAACTTGAAATTGCTTTGGTGAGCATAAAATTGGTTTCTGTTTTTTGGTAAAAACTTTTCCACCCAGAATCTATAGTCAATTATAGATCCTCATTCTGCTGAGTAGAAATAACTTAAAATCTTCCATTTTTGCAAAGCACTTTGCAAAACGCCTTTACCTAGATCACCCCATTTATTCTCATTATTATCCTATGAGGTACATATTAATGTATACATTTTTAAATAAAAATCTAAAAAGAACAACATCGTATTCCAGATTCCAGTTCATTTAGTGGCAGAAATGCACACAAATCCAGGTTCTTTGATTTAAAACCCCAGTCCCTTTCCGTGACAGCACAGCCTTCTTCCTGAACACAGTTTCTGAGGTTAGCTGTGTATGATTGATGTAACCAATTTTCTTCCTTCAGGGCAGAGGAACTGGTTCCTCTAGAGCATCACAGGCTGTTTCCAGGGATTCTTGCTACAGAGCGAGTGAGAGGATTGGTTGCCTGTTAGGCAATTTGCTGAAAAAAAACCTGCAAAACTTTTCTATGTATTATGGCAATGTGATTTAGGTGTATCAGTCTAGAATTACGCTCTAGAGATCCTTCATAGAATGCATGCTAATCTCTGGAACTACACTACGTCTTTCCTACTTTTATTCTCTTCGGTGTTCCAAGTCTCTTTTAATGGCATCATCTTTCTTGCAGTCTCTTAGGACATTTGGTTTCTTTCTACTTTTCCTCTTATTCTCAGCTGCAAATAGCGTCTAGCCAGATGCCACACCACGTGAGTAACTTCACCATGACAGCGTTGCTCTCTCTTCCCCTTCCTCTGTTGCTGTTGTCAAGCTCCTTGAGAGTGAGGGCATGTGTGCGCACTCAGTCGTGTCCCACTCTACGGTCTGTGGACTGTAGCTTCTCAGGCTCCTCTGTCCATGGGATTCACCAGGCAAGAATACTGGAGTGCGTTGTCATTCTTCATCCAGGGGACCTTCCCAACCCATGGACTGAACCCGTGTCTCCTGCGTTCGCAGTGGATTCTTCACCAGTGAGCTCTCTGGGAAGCTGTCAAAGTGCCTTGAAAGTGAAAGTCACTCAGCCATGTCTGACTCTTTGGGACCCCATGGACTATACACTCCATGGAATTCTCCAGGCCAGAATACTGGAGTGGGTAGCCTTTCCCTTCTCCAGGGGATCTTCTCATCTCAGGGATCAAACCCAGGTCTCCTGCATTGCCGGCAGATTGTTTACCAGCTGAGCCGCAAGGGAAGCCCAGCCTATCCCTTCTCCAGGGGGTCTTCCCGACCCGGGAATTGAACTAGGATCTCCTGCATTGCAGGTGGATTCTTTACCAACTGAGCTATCAGGGACCCTTGCTATCTTCCAAATATATCACCCAATGAGCAATCACATGGCGTTTGGCTTCCTTCTCCCTCTCTCCTCTCTCATCCTTATTGTGTTTGCCCCCAGATTAACCTTTGAAAGCAGACTTATACCATTCTCTTGTTTATGGAAATCTTCTGTGGATCACCACTACTTACGAATCAAATACTAACCATCAGTAGGCTTTCTAGAATTTTTTTCCCTTTTAAGTAGACTATATTTTGTTAGAGCAGTTTTAAGATCATAGCAAAATCGAGCTGAAAGTACATAGAATTTCAGTGTATCCCATCCCTTCATATGCTTTTGTATTCTAAAAAGTTATTGCCATACCCAAGGCCATCTAGATTTTCTCCTATGATATCTTCTAGGAATTTTATAGTTTTGTGTTTTACATGTAGGCTTATAATCCATTTTGAGATAATTTCTGTGAAGAGTATAAAGTCTAGATTTATTTTTTTTTTGCATGTGGATATCCAATCGTTCTTGCACCATTTGTTGAAAAGGCTATCTTTGCTTCTAATACTGCATTGAATAAAATTGCGAGTATCCTTGCTTGTTCCTGATCATAGAGAAAATGCTCTATGATACTAACTGCAAGTTTGTCATATATGACCTTTATTATGTTGGGGTATGTTCACTCTATATTCACTTTGTTGGGAGTTTTTAATCATAAAATCAATATTGAATTTTGTTGAAAGCTTTTTTTACATCTAATGAAATGATCGTATGATTTTTATCTATTGGTTTTTTAAATGTGGTATATCATCTTGACTGCTTTATAGATATTTGCCTATCCTTGTCATGTATGTGGGTCTATTTCTTTTCAATTTAGAATTTAAAAATATTTATTGATAATTTTTCTTTTATAAATGTTTGGTAATCCCAAGTGATCACCCAAAATACAAACTGTAAACACAGCCGCAGTGGAGGAACCAGTGATTGCGAGAAAGCAAACTCTGAACAGGCGACAGACTGAACAAGGGTGCAGGAGGGAGCAACAGAAACCAAAAGACACGTGCACGACTGTGCCCCCGAGAGTGACAACGTGAGTGACATGCAGCCACATTGGGAACACAGAGACTTCAGTGTAACTGTTTAGGAAACCACTGAGCCAAATACTAAAATTCAGGAGGAGGAATGGACAAACCTTTTTTATGAGCATGCTCAGCTTATCGACATGGGAACAAGGAAGCAGAGAATCTCTGTAGTCATTTCACAATGCATAGCAATCTTTTCCTATGTCCATGGGCCCCTAGTACTACCCATGTCCCCAGTCCTAACACGATGCCACCTCCAGGAAGCATTGTCTGAGCACTCATCTAGAACTGCATCTCTCCACTGAATGAAAATTTGTAACTCTTAATGCTCGTGTGCTGTTTCAACTAGGAGGCTAGGGAGCTTCTGAGTGTGGAATTGACTTGATTCAGCATTTGTTTCTTGTGCCTGTGAGCACATCCTAAAGTTTCATATTAACACACACAGACACACACACAGAAGTCGCTCAGTCGTGTCCGACTCTTTGCGACCACAAAAAGGAGGCAAATATGGGGGCAAGCAGGAAACACTGGAAATCTCTTCCTTTCTTTGCTGCTAGGGGCTTAGTGCTCCTTTGGCTCATTCCCTTTAACAAGTTAATTGTTCTAGGGCATCTCTGCTAGTCCCTTGTATCATTCATGGGCATGGTAGCTAAGATTATGTTTTGGTATTTCAATGTAGAAAGCAGTATTGAATCCTCTAAAGAAAGATTGAAGGCTTTATTTTAGAAATTCAGGATGGTTTACAAAATATAGAAGACCCATTTGTTCCATAACCAATGTAGGGTAAAGAGGGTTATATAACTTATATATATTTGAGACAAAAATGTTCCTTGATATGCATTTGGAGCATCTCTGTATGCTTTCTGGTACAGTTAACTTGATAAGCTGACTTAGTACTACTAGTCAGTATCAGTTCTGTCCTAAGTTATGTTAGAACCCAAAGATGCTCTGGCCACTGGTTCTAAAGGTCCCCGTTTGTAATGTTGCTTGTACAGGGTCTTGAAAAGCTGAATGTGTGGTATCTCCACGTTGAAAGAATGGGAAGCTGCTTCAGTTCTGAGTAATTCACAGGGTTCTTCTTTCTCCAATACTTTTTATTCTTCCTTTAGAATTTAGCTATTAAGTTCCCACTGGTTTAAATAGCTGTGAAACATTGAGCATTCAGTTGCTTTTGAGCCGTATGTGATTAGCCAAGAGGAGCTATTCTTTTAGAAAATATATATTTTATTCTGCCCATTGCATCTAAATGAATCTATTGCAAAGCTGTGTTTACCCACATCCATATGCAAATATTGACTTGTGCATTGCAATGATGTAAGCTTAGTAGGTTTTGGAAGAAAAACAATGGAGATAAACATTTAGAAGCAATTCAAATATTAAAGAGCTTAAATATTTCCAAAGACTTTCACATGAGTCTTTCTGGGATGTGGTTATAGTGCTGCAGTCGTTTGCAAAATACAGTTATTGAACGGCATTGCTTTTACGTATGAAAGTATGTGTTTCTAACAGTGATAAAATCAATATGTTAGGTATTCATACCATCCCTTATAATAGTCCTTGGGGAGATATACTCGGCTCTAATTCTCTTTTTGGTGATATTATAGTGAAATGGGACAATAAATTTCATAAAGTCTCATAAGTGTCCCTAAAGATTTCTGGTAATCATGAATAAAGATTGTTTTAAATGTTTATTCTGATGTTAAGAAGTATAGAATTTTGCAGCAGAATATATCATTTTAACTTTCTTGAATTTAGTATTTGTTTCTCTAATATGACTTTTATAAAAATGTCATAGGACTTGGTGAGTGTAAATGCCACTCGTATGAATCCTAATAGCTGTTTTCTCTCTATTTTTCCCATTTTATAAGCTGTTACAGTAAAATCAAAAGTAAGTTTTAACTTGCTCTGCATTCTGAGGAATGTCAAGCCTGGTAAATTCATACCTCAAGACAAACTTCAGAAATGCCAGGATTCCTGAAGATTTGTTACTAATGCCTATCACCTCCGGGCAAATCCTTTCCAAAGATGCTTCATAGCACAGCACAATGAATGGCTGCCTTCATGAAGTTAGTGGGGACCTAAACTTTGTTCACAAGTCTCTTTCCTTGTGAAACTTATTAAATGAGGAAACTGCTATTACGGAAAGAGATAAAGTTGACAGTCCAAGAGGTTTCTTTCAGCTTTCAGTAGGAAAGACAAGGGGAGAGACTAGGGTAACTAGTGACCGTGAAATATGCTAATTGACAAGCATTTATAGTTAATTTACTTATTTAACAAAGTTTTTCTGCATTTATTAAAAAAAGTCACTGACTAGGGGTTTCCCTGGTGGTCCAGTGGTGAAGAATCTGCCTTGCAATGCAAGGGACACTGATTCGACCCCTGGTCTGGGAAGATCCCACATGCCTCAGAGCAACTAAGCCCGTGCACCAAGCTACTCAGGCTGGTGCTCCTAGAGCCTGTGCTCCATTACAAGAAAAGTCACCGCAGGGAGGAGCCTGAGCAGCACAACTAGAGAAAGCCCATGTCCAGCACCGAAGACCCACCACGGTCAAAAATAAAAGAAATAAATCTCAAAAAGTCCCTGGCCAACTCCTGTTTAGAATGCATCATTTTATGAGATGAAGAGGCAGCTTTCAAGGAAATTATGGTCTTCAAGTTAAGTTATGACATGTGTACACAGCTATAAAAAGTTACAGCTACAAGGGAGACACAAGCAAGGGCTGAAAAGTGCCAAGAGGGAGGGGACTGTTTTCAACCGGGTGATCCTGACAGATGTCATGGAGGAGGTAGCCTAAAAGATGGCCTTCAGAGGACACCAGTCAGTAGAGGTGGTGAGGATGGCTTAGGAAGAGGAGCAGGCATAAGCAGAGGCGTGGTACTGGGCGAGGACGAAGCAGCTTTGTTGCTATTTCATAGTCCGTCTGGCCTCCAGCAGACGTTCATAAAGGTGTAAATAGTGGAAAATGAAACTGGAAATACAAGACTAGATCCCAGTTGTGAAGGGTCTCTAATCCTTCTATGGGGTGTTGTTTTATTAATTGATTATATCTGTTAAATATTTTATAAATTCCAGGTCAGGCATTGGAATTCATAATAAAGAGGAGAGATGAAGTAGTTGCTGGCATTTAAAGCAGAGGGAGAGAGTCAGAGAATTAAAAGAGTTGTTGCTATTGAATAGTACAATTCCCCTACCACCATCTTCCACGTGGCTTTTTGCTCTGACTTTGTGGAATGTATGACAAAACTCCCTTACCCTTTGTTTCTGCTGCTGCTGCTAAGTCACTTCAGTCGTGTCCGACTCTGTGTGACCCCATAGACAGCAGCCCACCAGGCTCCCCGGTCCCTGGGATTCTCCAGACAAGAACATCGGAGTGGGTTGCCATTTCCTTCTTCAATGCATGAAAATGAAAAGTGAAAGTGAATTCACTTAGTTGTGTCTGACTCTTAGCAACCCCATGGACTGCAGCCTACCAGGCTCCTCCATCCATGGGATTTTCCAGGCAAGAGTTCTGGAGTGGGGTGCCATTGCCTTCTCCACCCTTTGTTTCTAGGTTTAGTCAAAAAAAGAGGACAATCAGAGGGTGGAGAGATGGGGAAGCTGGAATATTTGTTCCCCTGGCTTTCTCTCTGCTGAGTCACTTTAAATTGACTGAGTCATCTACTGAAGGCTTTCACTGGGGAACCCCCTCCAGTCAGCTATTTGTTGAGTTCTGGAAACTGCTCCTTTCCCTTGCCCTCTCAGAAATGATAAGGACCTTATTATCATTAGCCCTGTGTTATTACACTATCCCTTTATTTAGCTCTTCTTGGCCAGTTTGACTGTCATCTCTTGTCTGATGGACCCCTGACTGATAGAACTATTATAGTGTATTAGTTTCTCAAGGCTGCTGCAACCAATTACCACAAATTTGGCGACTTTATAGAAATGTGTTCTCTAATGGTTCTGGAGGCCAGAAGTCAGCAGTCAGCTTCACTGGGCTGAAGTCCAGGTGTTGTAAGGTTGTAGACCCTCCAGAGGCTCTAGGGGAGAATTGTTTTTTCCCTCTTCCCACACCACCTTTTCTTCTGTGTGTCTTTTCCTCTTTTGATGTATGAGACTTACTTCTGCCTTCCTCTTACATTTTTGATTGCATTTAGGGCCCTCCTAGGTAATCTGGGACAATCTCCCTCTCTGAAGATCCTTCATGTAAATGATGATGACGACAGTGGCTCAGTCATGCCTGACTCTTTGCGACCCCATGGAATGTAGAACACCAGGTTCCTCTGACCATGGAATTCTCCAGGCAAAAATACTGGAGTGGGTAGCCAGTCCCTTCTCCAGGAGGTCTTCCTGACCCAGGGATTGCACTGGGTGCCCTGTATTGCAGGATTATTATTGTGATTAAGGTAATCACATTTGCAAAGAACATTTTTGCTTACAAGGCAAGCCTTATAGGTTCTAGAGAACAGGATCTGATCTCTTTGAGGGGTATTCTTTTGATCCACTTCAGACGGGGGAGTACAGATGTAGGGAAGCACAAGCAGAGACATCCTAACCAGCCTAGAAGGTAAAGGCATGGTTTCTGTTGGGGGCGGACTGCCCCCCAGTATGCCATTATGTCACATTGTTTATTTTGAAGTAAAGAATTAAGAAATGGCCAATGCAAAAAGGACACTTGACCCTCCTGTTTGTCTCCCTAAAAGCAGGAGATAAATCCATCCTGTGAGAGGTTCACTCCCTTCATCTGGTGGTAGAAGGACATGCTTATCACCAGAGATAAGGAATTTGGGCAGAGAAGCCTATAGAAATGAATCTTGCTACTTCTTTAATTTACTGCCTGAAGCCCAAACTCTTTTAGATTCTTCACTAATTGAATATGCTAAATCTAAGTTTCTTTGTCCAGCCAGTTCCTCCCAAATGTATTGTTTCTTTGTCTAAAAAGTATAAAAGCTGCCTGCATTGGCCAGTTCTTAGGTCTCACGATTTCTATGAGACTTCTGTGTATATGAATTAAAATTTCTTTTGCTCCTGTTAACGTGTCTTGGGTCAATTTTATTATTTAATATTAGTCCCACTACAAGAAGGGGGGTGGAGGAAATTTCCTCTTCCCTGACACTTCCCAAGGAGTAAGAAATTTTAAAGCTGAAATTTGCAGGATTAGCAAAAATTATCTAGGCAAAGGGGACCATGGGATGGAGTTGCGTAGGGGGCTGTTCAAAGCAATGGATAGCTGGAGCAAAGACATGGAAAAAGGATAGAGCATGCTTGACCCATTTGATAAACTTCGAGACTTGACAGCTTTGAGTATGGCTAGTGTGTGGAGTTGAGAGACTAAGAGAGGTTGGTGAGAGGTGGTTGGCAAGAGGTGGGGCCAGAAATATGAAAATTTTGTTCACTAATACTAAGTAGTGTGGATATAGTTCAATTGGCAAAGAGACAGCGGTGAAGAACTGATGTTTTCAAACTGTGGTGCTGGAGAAGACTCTTGAGAGTCCCTTGGACAGCAAGGAGATCCAACCAGGCAATCCTGAAGGAAATCAACCTTGAATACTCTTTGGAAGGGCTGTTGTTGAAGCTGAAACTCTAATACTTTGACCACCTGATGATGCTGGGAAAGACTGAAGGCAAGAGGAGAAAAGGGAGCGACAGAGGATGAGATGGTTGGATGGCATCACTGACTCAATGGACATGAATTTGAGCAAACTCCAGGAGACACTGAAGGACAGGAAAGCCTGGCTAGCTGAAGTTCATGGGGTCACAAAGAATTGGACTCGATTTAGTGGCTGAACAACAAGAACATACTTTGAGGCTTCCCTGGTGACTCAGGTGGTAAAGAATCTGCCTGAAATGCAGAATACTCAGGTTCAATCCCTAGGTCAGGATGTTCCCCTGGAAAAGAGAATGGCTAGCCTCTTCAGTATTTCCCAGTATCCGTGCCTGGAAAATCCCATTAACAGTGGTATAAAGAGTGGACACAACTGAGTGACTAAGTACCACCATACACTATATATTTTTTAACAAGGGACTGATATGATAAAAGTAGAGCTTCAGAAAGATTAATTTAGTGTTAGGCCACAGGGTAGATTGCAGCATGGAGATCCCAGAGGCAGGGAACCCAGCTGAGCAATGTGATGAAAATTTCACTGATGTTGGTCGCTTGGTAAATATCTGAGGGTATTAGACTCTGAGTAGAGTGTGCTCAACGTCATCAATCACTGATGAATACTTATTAACTTCCAAGAGCATGTGAGATTGTGAGTGGTTGAGGAAAATGGGAAAAAGATCTAGTGCATGTTCCAGAGCATATACAAAGTTTGGGATTTAGCTGCACTGAGCTTTCTTTCCCTCATAATATTACTTCCTATTTACTATTTAGGAAATAGTTGATCTACTTGTTATTAGAAGTGTTTTGCCAGATACCACAATGATTCTACAAAGAAAAGTTAGTGTCTGAAATTTAATCCTAGAGGTCAAAGTCCAGGAATAAAAACACTTGCAGGCACTATTTCCAGGAAAATCTTCAAAGACATTAATGAGAAAAATGTTAACCAGAAGCATGTGATTTTGAGTCATGCTGAAAAATGCTGGAAGAAAACAAATGCAGAACAAGTGTTCTGTATAATTTTAGAAATGTAATTTGGAATATCTGATATTTTCTTATGTACTGTAATAATGGATAAACATAAAAGAATGTTCAAAATAGGTTGATCTGGTGAACGTGAATAATTCACTTGTTACTAAGTTGCTTTTTTAGCTATTGAAATATATTCTTCTGGAATAAAACAACTAGACCCGGAAGATTTTGTTGGTTATTTTAAGTTGGGTGCTTAGGCTGGTGCACTGGGATGACCCTGAGGGATGGGATGGGGAGTGAGATAGGAGGGGGGTTCAGGATGGGGAACACATGTATACCTGTGGCTGATTCATGTCAATGTATGGCCAAAAAAACCTACAATATTATAAGGTAATTATCCTCCAATTAAAATAATTTAAAATAAAGAAAAAGAAAAATCATAAGGGAAAATCTAATACTAAGGTAGCTTAATCCTACCCCCTCCCTCCAGCCAAGTTATGCTGAACAAACAGCCTTTATTTTAAGAGGATAATTTCTATAAATCATGGCTATTATTCATTTTTAACAATTTATTAGACAAGATGAGTATCTACCAGAATAGCTAGCATGCAACTTTCATTCTTCCAAAGAGACAGTTGATGAGTGCAGTATACATGGATGGATATGAAACTGCATTTAATCTTTTGAAAATTATGAAATGATAATAGGAGGGTAGAATAAGGATGCTCAGAAATACATCTGTAGCCAGAGTTTAGAAGCAGAGTTAAATTGAGATAAGACATGCTCAGCTAAGACCCAATGAGAAAGAAATGTGCTTTACAGAAGGGTCCACAGTGGAGAAGGGAAAGTCGTCAAGTCCTCTCAAAGAAAGGACTGGGAGAGTGTCAGAAATTTACAGTGTGAGCTTTCATTAAAGCACTTTTCTACCCTTATTACTTTTTCTATACCCATCTGAGAACAATGCTACTGGGGATACAGACTTTCAAGGTAATTTTTTGCAGAGTGCTACAAAATCCTACTAAAATATGACCAAAATATTCTTAAATCAATTATTTCAGTGTCACTTTGTACATGAAACCAAGAAGCCAAGTATTTTATTTCCTAATCTTAAAGAACTCTTGGCTATGCTGTCTGAAAAAATTCAGTCAATAAACTTATATGATGTTCCGAATGATAGTACAACCCAATAGCCACTTTGCTAGACATGTAACAGACTCCACCTTTGGGCTTGGGACATTATGTATACTTATGGCTGATATATGTTGATGTATGGCTGAAACCAACAGAATATTGTAAAGCAATTATCTTTATTTTTAAATAAAGATAAATAAATATAAATAAAAGAAAATAAATAAAAATAAATAGAAGGGAAAAAAAAAAAAACGATGATAAGTACCCCTTTCCCATGGTGATTTGTTTCCTCAGAAAAACCTGTAGAGTTCCCAAATGTGTATTAAAATATTTCACTCTTTACTCCTTTTTCTCCCCAGTCTCAGGCAGATTTCCATGGGGGCATGGCAGGTGGATGGGTGTCTTCAGGAATAGTGGGGCATCCTTTACCTCATGCTCTCTTAGCTGCATTACTTAAATCCTACATCCTTTATAGTCTCTTCCTTCTAAGCTCCTGAAGAGCCATAAAGAATAAAAGAATATAGTACCAGAATATATGATATTTAGTGTGAAAAATTTATCAGTTGGCCGTAATAATGCAACAGACACGTGACTGCAATCCTCAGTCCGGGTATTGAAGCATACAGCAGGTTAACCACCATCGTCCTTGTAATTCTTCTAGCCAAGGAAAAGTAGCGCCGCAGAGCTCAGTGTGATCTTGAAACTCTGATTCACATTTTCCTTCCAAACATTGGCAGAGATTTAGTGTCAGGAGAGAAAGAAAGAGGGCAGAGAGAATGGCGTGGGAAAGAAAGAAAGGCTAGAGATTTTCAGTTTTGTTAGTGTTGGTCAATTTGTGACAGGTTTTCAGACTCCACCATCTGTGAACTTAAAACTCAATTACGACAAGTCTCCCTTTGAGATGTAATTGGGAAACGAAACTTCTCATATCAAGGGAAAAAAATCCTCAGTCTAGCCAGATGCCTTCTCTTTAAGAGTTTATGTAGCACCGTAATTTAGAAATTCATAAGGATTTTACTCCTGATCTCTGGAGTTTTCTTGAATAATCCATCTTATTCTACTGTAGTCTGTTTCTTAGCCCATCTCCCTTTGTACACATTTCCACTCCTATTCCTTTCTCTTTGTTGCTGGAATTCCAATCCTATCTTGTTTAAGATTTTTTTCACAGACAGCCTCTGCTGTCATGACAGCAGAAAATCAGTATTAATAACAGATAACCCATAGTAAATTTATGGCTTTGTAGTCATCGTGATGCTGGTCTATGGCAGAGGAATTGGTTAATAAGGGAAAATCTGGGGTAGAAAAAAATATTTCTGTTCACCAGTGCATGGCACTAGTAAAAGGTCTTGCTTCTCACCCTTCACCCCTCAATACAGAACATATTTGCTGAATTTATTGGTGATTTTCTTAGTTTTCATGGGTGCCAATGTCCAGGTATGATGCTGTTCTTGTTATGTAAGTATCTTGGCCTTGGAAAATGCCTTAAAAATGAGTGTATCTTGACAACCTAAGTTAGCTTCACATATGTTAATCTCTTGTCATTAGTCCATCTCACTTTGCTAAATTAACTCAGATTTCATCGTAACGATATGGTGAAAGAGACAGGACTACAATTCACAAATGTCAACGACACCTGCTTTGCAGCCCTCGTTGCTCAAGTTCTTTTTTTTCTTTTTTTTAATTTTTTGAAATTTTTATTTTAACTTTAGTTTACTTTACATTACTGTATTGCTTTTGCCAAACATTGACATGAATTCACCATGAGTGTACAAGAGTTCCCAAACATGAATCCCTTCCCACCTCCCACCCCGTACCATCTCTCTGGGTCCTCCCCTTGCACCAGTCCCAAGCATCCTGCATCCTGCATCGGACATCGACTGGCAATTCGTTTCTTACTTGATAGTATACATGTTTCAATGCCATTATCCCATCTCATCCCACCCTCTCCCTCTCTCTCTCCCCCAGAGTCCAAAAGTCTGCTCTATAGATCTGAGTCTCTTTTGTTGTCTCGCATACAGGGTCATCATCCCCATCTTTCTAAATTCCACATATATATGTGTTAGTATACTATATTGGTGTTTTTCTTTCTGGCTTACTTCACTCTGTATAATCGGCTCCAGTTCCATCCATCTCCTTAGAACTGATTCAAATGTATTCTTTTTAATGGCTGAGTAATACTCCATTGTGTATATGTACCACAGCTTTCTTATCCATTCATCTGCTGATGGACATCTAGGTTGTTTCCATGTTCTGGCTATTATAAACAGTGCTGCGATGAACATTGGGGTACATGTGTCTCTTTCTATTCTGGTTTCCTCGGTGTGTATGCCCAGCAGTGGGATTGCTGGGTCATAAGGCAATTCTATTTGCAATTTTTTAAGGAATCTCCACACTGTTCTCCATAGTGGCTGTACTAGTTTGCATTCCCACCAACAATGTAAAAGGGTTCCCTTTTCTCCACACCCTCTCCAGCATTTATTGCTTGCAGACTTCTGGATCGCAGCCATTCTGACTGGTGTGAAGTGGTACCTCATTGTGGTTTTGATTTGCATTTCTCTGATAATGAGTGATGTTGAGCATCTTTTCATGTGTTTGTTAGCCATCTGTATGTCTTCTTTGGAGAAATGTCTATTTAGGTCTTTGGCCCATTTTTTGATTGGGTCATTTATTTTTCTGGAATTGAGCTGCATAAGTTGCTTGTATAGTTTTGAGATTAGTTGTTTGCCAGTTGCTTCATTTGTTATTATTTTCTCCCAATCAGAAGGCTGTCTTTTCACTTTGCTTATATTTTCGTTTGTTGTGCAGAAGCTTTTTTGAAAAAGTCTTGCGGAGGACCCTCAACACAGCACTGCTCACTAATTCCCGCAGCCCTCTAACCTTCCAAACTCTACTGGCTTGTTTTGTTTTCGTGGCTTAAGGCCTAGCTATATTGCATGTATTCCTCAGTCTTTTGGCAAAATGCATGTTGTTCATTACAAAATATGTTTTGTGAGAATTCTTAATGACATGGGAAAATCTTTTATTAAGAGAACAAAAAGGTTAAAAACAAATTTTTTCAGGGTACTGAGCATAATTCTATATATACACACATACTTACACTTTCATATAAAGAAAAAACATTTTTTGGAAAGAATGAGCCAAAATGTCCAAAATGGTTATTTCTGGCAGGTGGATTCACGAGCCATTTAAATTTTCTTACTTATAATTTTGGGACTTCCTAGGTGATGCTAGTGGTAAAGAACATGCCTGCCCATGCAGGTGACATAAGAGATTCTATCCCTGGGTTGGGAAGATCCCCTGGAGGAGGAAATGGCAACCCACTTCTGTGTTCTTGCCTGGAGAATCCCATGGACAGAAAAGCCTGGTGGGCTGCAGTCCATACGATCACAAAGAGTTGGACACAACTGAAGCGACCTAGCGTGCACCCACATATTATACCGTAGGGAAGGAAATGGCAGCCCACTCCAGCATTTTTGCCTGGGCAATCGCATGGACAGAGGAGCCTGGCAGGTTACAGTCCATGGGGTCACAAAGAGTTGGACACAATTGAGCGACTTAAGCACATACTTATACTTTTATGAATTTTCCAGATTTTCTCCAATAAATAGGTAAGGGTATTGTTCTGAATGAGCTTCTGTTACAAAGCAAATACATTTGCATTGCAAACAAATGAGGCCGAAAGAAGGAAAAAGCCTAAAAACTCTTTTAATCTTGAGTATTTAAAATTGAAAACTTTTTTACTACTTCATCACTCATATATGTGTATGAGTGTTATTTGTGTGTATAGATATATCTGTACATGTGTATATGTATCAGTGTGTGTGTACTTCAATATGCATCAGTGATAGGGTTAAATCTGCATTATGTTCAACTCAGAATAATCTTTCAATAATGGTCAGATATGAATATGATTCATAACTGGAAATAACAAGCAATATATGGAGAAGAAAATAATAGGTAAATTGATCTGTGGATATTAATTAGACATACATGCACACAAAAATATGTAGACACAACTTATTTCAATTAAGATAATACTGTCTACAATTTTATTTTTCATTGGTGACACACTGTAACTTTCCACATCATTCCATATTAGTTTGTGATGCCTGCTGTACTCCATGACATAGCTTATATTGTTAAAGCAATATTTCTTAGACAACTTGATCTGAGCTCATCAAAGTTTATTACTTATTAATGAAGAGACCGCCAAACACCCATGGCCTCAGTGGTGGTAGGATATTTGAATCACTTACATTTTTCTAAAAAATGTGGATGCCTGGAGCTCACCTCCAATGATTCTGATCTAATTGGTCTGGGCTATGGTCCAGGAATAAGCATTTTTAAGAAGCACCCTGAAGTGTTCCTAATGTGCAGCCAGGGTTATGAACCAACAAGGAAGATACACTGGTTTGATTTGACATGGGAGAAGGACTTACAAACATAAGACTTCTGACTTAACACAGATTGCTGTTTTGCTTTTTACTTCCTGTGGCCATAATGGAATATTCATCAGTGACAGGGATAAATTTGCAGCCTGAACGAGTCTGAACTACCTTCTCACAATGATCAGACATGAACCATTAACTAGAAATAACAAGTAATATATAGAGACACAAATGATAAGTAAATTGATGTGTGGCTATTAATTAGATGTACCAAGGAACATGGGGTATTCTCTGACAGGAGCCAATTAGTAAACAGGTGGCAAAATGTGTCCAGTGAAGGTCATCTAACAGGGGCACAGCCTTGCTTTTCCTCAAGCAGCTGTCAGGGAGTTTCTGTAGCAAGTCCTCTAAGATGCCAAACACTCAGTTTGCTTAATCCTTACATTTTATGGAAAAGAGTTTCTTTCTCAGTACAGTAGTACATTCAACTGGTGTAACAATACATTTCATCCATTCGCAGACACACATTATAATATTAATATTCTAACATCTCTGAAATTTGGATGCATCTTAAAATTGAAATCACAAAAAAGTTATCACTGTTTAATTGGCAGCATTACTTTTTGTCTTAGTAGCACATGAAATAGTGTGAAGTGTTTGTTGCTCAGTTGTGTCCAAATATTTACAGCCCCGTGGACTGTAGCCCACCAGGCTCCTCTGTCCATGGAATTCTCCAGGTGAGAATACTGGAGTGGGTAGCTGTTCCCTTCTCCAGGGGATCTTCCCGACTCAGAGATTGAATCCGGGTCTCTCACATTACAGCTAGATTCTTTACCATCTGAGCCACCAGGGAAGCCCCTGAAATAGTGGAGCATCTTAAAATCAATGGTGCAATGAAATATGGTATATTTAAAAATATTCGATCTCTGACTGTATCTTCACACCTTTATTGCTATCTTCTTGGGAAAAGTCTCCATCATCTTTTGCCTACATTACTGTAGTAGCCTCCTAACTTATTCTACTTCTACCCTTTGCTATCTTTCAATCTATTCTCAGCACCTATACCAAAATGTTCCTGTTACAACTGAAGACTATACTTTGCTTTAGGCTAAGGCCCTCCCAAGATAGATAGCTCTGATAGGTGGAGAAATGCACTTCCTGCTCCTCTTTGCATTAGTTACCATCCTCCCAGCTTCTTCCAAAAAAACCCCTGAGCTTTGCTTATCATGTCATGAGATCAGTCAATGAGTACTCATCCTCACTGCAGTGAGGAGGCTGACCAGTGGTCTTCAACGAAGGTGCTGGCTTTTGGTTCCCTGTCATTCTTGCCAACATTCTGCTATTTTAAGTCTTAGTGATTTACAGGTACAGTTAGATGGTCCTTCCAATCCCCTGGCATGTGGGTCCTCACTCTTTCCCTTAGTGATCTTGCCCTTTACCCTGCCTCAGCACTCGCTTTCATGGGAAGTCATGCTTTTATCCTGAAACCGTGTCTCTTCCAAAATGCCAGTGTCACGTACCCTACCACTCTTTTGCTGTCTTTCCTGTTGATCTCTTTTAGTACCTGACTTCAGTCTCTTTAGTCTCACTTGGATCTTCACCTCACGATGTTACCACCTTTACATTCTCCATCCCTCCCTATCTGAAGTTTTCCTCTCCCTTGAGACCTCAGCCTAAATGCTACGGTCAATCATTTTAATCATTTCCTTGCACACAACTCTCTTGACCTTTTTCAGTTGGTCATACTGCTTGGGGAAATCACTGATGAAACTCCTCCCAGACCTGGATCCATGACTGAAAATGACTGTAGTAAAACATACAACTATGATGATGGCTCTCTCCCCTTACACACTGATGATCAATAACCTCAAGAGGACCTTTAGGCTGCCAGGTAATCACATCATACTTTCCAGGTTTATTTTCTTTCCTACTATCCGGGTGAATATTTTTCACTTTCCTACTTTCCTGAAACCTCTCATATTTTCTTTCCATTCTCACTTAGCTGATAATACCAAGGAAGGTGAATAAATCAGAAAGTGCTTCATCAATTCCCACTATCATATCCAACTCCAAATTGCATTGGTGTTTATATATTCTAACTTTTTTTTTTCCTTCATATAAAGAAAAAACATTTCCTTCTGGATGAACTGTCAATGTTAACAGCTAACGCTGTCTAACATTTCTTCTTGTGTGACAGACCCCATTCTGTCTGACTTACATCCCTCTAAGTTTCCATCTCTCTCCTGCATCATCAGCTTTCCCCTCTTGTGTGTGTTATTCCCTTAAGTGGTATTTCTCTCAACTTAAAAACAAACAAATTACTATGACCTCATCACATGCTTTCTTTCTCTTGCTATTGGGAGCAAAAGTCCAGAAAGAGTTGTCTATTCCTGTTGCCTCTAATTTCTCTTGAATCCACTCCAAACAAATGCTCACTCCTACTCTTCACTCTTAAGCACTCTTATCAAGATCACTAATGCTTTTGAACTGTGGTGTTGGAGAAGACTCTTGAGAGTCCCCTGGACTGCAAGGAGATCCAACCAGTCCATCCTAAAGGAGATGAGTCCTGCGTGTTCATTGGAAGGACTGATGCTGAAGCTGAAACTCCAATATTTTGGCCACCTGATGCGGACAGCTGACTCACTGGAAAAGTCCCTGATGTTGGGAGGGATTCGGGGCAGGAGGAGAAGGGGACAACAGAGGATGAGATGGCTGGATGGCATCACTGACTCGATGGACGTGAGTCTGAGTGAACTCCGGGAGTTGGTGATGGACAGGGAGGCCTGGTGTGCTGCAATTCATGGGGTCGCAAAGAGTTGGATACGACTGAGTGACTGACTGACCGAACTGAATGACCTCTAATGTCATTAGCACAACGCAATGTTCGCCTTATTAGTCAATATGGATAAATCTCTTAGACACTCTCTCACCTTCAGGGCAGCGCTCTTCCTGTTTCCCTTCCACCTCACCAGCTGCTCCTTCTCAGTCTCTGTTGCTTATTTTCCCCCTTATTTTCCTAACCTATAAATGTTGCACCCTGGGGTTTAGTCTAAAGATCTGTATTTCTTCCCCTATATACAGTAAATCCCTAGATAATCTTATTCAGTACCATGTCTTAAATATACTAAATACCGATGACTCCAAGCATGTTATCTCTAGCTCAGACCTTTTCCCTGGACTTCAGACTTGTATAACCAACTTGTTACTTAACACCTCCACTAGGATCTCAAAGTTAACAAGTCTCAAATGGAACTCTAGATATTTCTCCCCAAGCTGCTCCCTCTGGGGAAAAAAAAAATAGGTATTTAAAAGAGTTCTGTATCTTATCTGGCAGAACATGGAAGAAAAGCAGTGCCTTATTCAGGTAAAAACACTATGCTACTCACATCAGAGAGAGAAAAAAATGTTAAACTTTAATTAATGCTGTGGGTGGATTTATATATTTGGAATTGTAGCAGTTCCATCAAACAAGGAAGTGTATTTTTACCTCCTCTAAACATCTGTGGGTTTAAAAATTCCATTTTAATAGGGAGCTTAGAAAAAATAGGATTTTTCTTTACTTGCTTTATCAGCTTTCTGTGTCTTATATTTTTATCTGCAAGATGATTTGTACCATTTAATGAGTTATTTCTTTTAATTTAGACCATCCTTTGATTATTTATATAATTTCAAATAATACAAACCCTTTCTCTACTTCTTTTTGTAGTTCAAAATGAAAAATAATGTGGGAATGGGTGGAGCTAGGATCTGTGAAAAGTTCAGTTACTATTTACAGAAAATAAAAAACATGAATAAGACATTTAAAAATTTAATTAATTATTTTTGATGGAAGAATAATTGCTTTACAGAATTTTGCTGTTTTCTGTCAAGCCAGACATTTTTAATATATGGATTGCCTGGTAAACTCTCAAGGAAATTCATGGAATTTAAATAGTTTAGGCCATATAATAGGTATAAATTGACCCATAATTAAAACCAAAGAGAATCACCTTTAAGTGCCAACATATCAAGGTCTTCTTGCTTACTCAAGGACAGTACTTCAATGATTTTCCCTTTCTTGTATCAATTACTTTTTCCTTTATTGGGTTTTTCTCATCATCATATAGCATGCTGTAATACTTTCCCACTTAAAAAAAAAAAAGCAAAACTCCCTTTGTCTTTTCAGTTACTATTCGATCTCTCTGCTACTCTGCATAGAAAAATTCTTACGCTTACTCCTTCGAAGAAAAGTTATGACCAACCTAGATAGCATATTCAAAAGCAGAGACATTACTTTGCCAACTAAGGTCCGTCTAGTCAAGGCTATGGTTTTTCGAGTAGTCATGTATGGATGTGAGAGTTGGACTGTGAAGAAGGCTGAGCACCGAAGAATTGATGCGTTTGAACTGTGGTGTTGGAGAAGACTCTTGAGAGTCCCTTGGACTGCAAGGAGATCCAACCAGCCCATTCTGAAGGAAATCACTCTTGAATATTCATTGGAAGGACTGATGGTGAAGCTGAAACTCCAGTACTTTGGCCACCTCATGCGAAGAGTTGACTCATTGGAAAAGACTCTGATGCTGGGAGGGATTGGGGGAAGGAGGAGAAGGGGACGACCGAGGATGAGATGGCTGGATGGCATCACTGACTCGATGGAGGTGAGTCTGAGTGAACTCCGAGAGCTGGTGATGGACAGGGAGGCCTGGCATGCTGCGATTCATGGGGTCACAAAGAGTCGGACATGACTGAGTGACTGAACTGAACTGATTGTCCATAAACCTCCCATTCTTACTTAAACACACTTGTGTCCATTAGTTTTACATTTGGCTACATACAAAAGAGAATGTAACATAAAAGTAATAAAAATAAAATAAGGTCAGATTCAGCCTGTTCATGGTTGGAATGGTGAGTCCACAAACAGATGGGACATGTCTTTCTACTATACCATCTTAGCTTGGGGCTTTCAATGTCACATGACCCACAAAGGCTGCTGGGGCTCCAGCCATCACTTTGGGTTTTAGTGCATCAAAAAAATGAATAAAAGGACGTGTGGTAGATCTTACTATTAGTGTATAATTTTTCATACTTCTCCACCCCTGCCACAGTTCATAGCTGATGGAAAGATAATAACCCTCTTCATTGACTTTGGGCTCAATCATGTAAGTTCTTTGGGCAGTGGGTAGAAGTGATCTTTTGGGTCCTGAACTGAAGCACTAAGAGGTGTGGCAAATTTCCATAAGACTGCTTGAAGCTCCATCGCCCCCTCATGGGAACAGCATATTTTCCTTTCAGCCTGGAACTGAAGCTGCCCTGACCCTGTCCCAAAGCCTAGAATGCAGCCTTGCTCAGCCAAGCCCGCCAAACTGCTGATCCAGAATCATGAAAGAGAATGTTGTAAGCCATTGAGATATTTTGGGGTTGTTTGTTTCATAGAACTATCACAGTAAAAATCTAATCAATACAGAGATGATGAATACAAAGGGTGCCTCCTGGCTGAATGAGCTCCCTTTCAGCAGACACTTCACAGAAATGCCACATACACACTTCTACTTATTTGTTATATGTGGTCATATTTTGATGAGAGGGAGATTACACAGTATACTGGATGCATTTAACCCCCCAATAAAACCAGAGTTCTTGCTACTAAAGAAGAGTGGGGCGTGACTATTGGGTGGGAACCAGCAGTTGCCTCCACATGAATCCACTCAGGCTTTTTCTCCAGCTCCCCATGAGACAGCTCTTGTCAACTCATCCCGTGTATTACTGACCTGTTAGTAGCCATTGACACACTTCTTTCCATGAAATTTCACGTTTTAGTTTAGACCACTTGGTTCTTTTCCTACCTCGTCAGCCACACCTTCTCAGTCTCCTTTCCATGTTTGTCCTCCTCCCTGAGCTCCTGAAAGTGCTTCAAGCTCAGTCCATTATTTATTTTATAGGACAGCAACCTTCATGCTCTCACAGATCTTATCCCGCCCCAAGGTCTTAAATAACACCTACCTATGCTGATGACTCCCAAAGTGAGATCTTCAATTCAGATTTTTCTCATAAATTCAGATTAACATATCCAACAGCCTCCTTCGTCTCTGCACTAGATGTCTAACAGGTATCTCACAGAGAGCATGCCCCAAACAGAACTTTTCCCCATTCCCTACACCTATAATTGCTTTCTACGGCATTCCTTCTGGCAATTCCAAGTCTTCTGGAAGCACAGGCTAAAAATGATTCCTTTCTCTCAGACCGTATTTCCAAATCATCAGCAAATATTCTCAGCTATATCTTTATAAATAAATCATGCTATATTCAATGAAAAGGCATGAACTCACTGTGTATGCGAACAACATGGATGAATCTTACAAACATAATACAAAGTGAAATATGCCAGGGATAAAAATGACATATTTTATACTATTTTGTTTACACGAAGTGCATGAAACAGACAAATCCATAGCGACAGAGGTCAGAATAAGGGTTATCCCTGGGGAAATATTGACGGGGTGGGATGGGAGGGATTCTGAGTTACATTAGTAGACACATATGTGAAAATTAATTGGACAGTTCACTAAAGACTTGTATGTACATAAGTTGTATTTCAATAAGAAATATAACTATTGTCTTCTTACCAATAATTCGCAAACTACAGATTTCTGATGAGGTATAAGGTATGTTTTTGTATGTGTGCTCAATCGCACAGTCACGTCTGACTCTTTGAGACCGTAGCTCATCAGGCTCCTCTGTCCGTGGGATTATCCCAGCAAGAATAGTGGAGTGGGTTGCCATTTCCTTTGGTGGGGGAGTCTCCCGACCCACAGATCGAACTCGAGTCTCCTGCCTCTCCTATATTGCAGGTGGATTCTTTACCACTTGAGCTGTTGGGGAAGCCTGATGTGTAAGATGAAAAAGTTCATTCATTACAGATATATTTTGAGATATTGTGATTTATAATAAGAAATATATATTTGCATAAAGCTCCTTAAACTTGGAAGTTCTCATCCTAACTGATAAATGCTACAAAGATATTGTTATTTCTGTTTATGAGGCAACTACTAGACCCTAGTTAAGGGTGGGGGCTTGTTGCCAGAAGGACCATCTATAGGATTAAGGGGTTGGAACTTTTAGTTCCTTTCCCCTGAACTCCAGGGACAGGACAGAGACTGGAGAATGGTTTAGTCACCAATGGCTAATGAATGAATCACTCGTGCCTTATGTAATGAGGCTTCTGTAAGACTCCAAAAGGATGCAGTTCAGAAGCTTCTGGGGAGGGTGAACCAGAACGTTTCTATTAATATATGCCCTGGTGCCAGGTCCCAAGCTCCATGAGGACCTTTGTTTGGGGCTTTGCCCTCTGCATCTCTTCTTTATTGACTGATAGTCTTTAATATCTTTTGTAATAAATTAGTCATCTGTTGAGTAAATGGATTTCCTAAGTTCTGTGAGCTGTTCTAGCATATTACTTAAACCCAAGGAGAGGGTCATGAAAACCTCTGCTTTATAGCCAGTCAGTCAGAAGTATAGGTAACATTCTGGGCTTGTGATTGGCCTCTGACATGGAGTTTGGTCCTGGGGGAGTGAGCCTTTGGCTTGTGGAATCTGATGCCATTTCTGAGTAGATAGTTTCATAATAGAGTTGAATTCTCAGACACCCTGCTGGTGTTCAAGAACTGCTTGTTAGTATGTGAAAGCTTACACATACCCACACCCATACCCACACATGTTAGAAACAGGTGCAGGAATGCAACAAGATATTTTTAGGTATATCTATCTCTTTACAAAATTGGCCACTTAATACATCTACTGCTGTATCATCTGGTCCAAGCTACTGTGATTTCTTGACTAGATTATCAAAAGAGCTTCTTAGTATCCCTATTATACTCCATTCAACTTCCCTTCAGTGTATTGCCCACATAGCACTGAGTGTCTCTTTAAAATTCAACTCAGACTGTATCAATCCTCTGCTGAAAACCCTCTGAAGATTTCCCACTGAGCTCAGAGTAAAAGCCAAAATCCATATGTCTGCCCCCTTACTTCCTCAATGTCCCTGCTCCAAGGTCATCTAAACAGTAAGGACTATCATGACTACTCTATATAGATAGTATTCTCCCAACTTTCTGAGACTCTCTACCCCCTTTAACTGATTTTTCATTATAACTCGAATAACTCTCTTACAGAGTATCTGTTTAGCGGTTTATTTTATTTCCTTCCCTACTAGAATAAGAGATGAGGTTTACAGTATCCCTCCTTGAGTCTGGATGGATTCTGACTGCTTAACCATAGAGTATGATGAATGTGATGATGGACTGGTTCCTCGACTCGACCCTTAAGAGACTTTTCCTCTCTCTTGGAACGTACTGTCTGGGATACCTGGGTGACTATGTAAGAAGTCCAGCTATTCTGAGAGTTCGATGTTGGGCAGGTTACACAGAGGTGCTCCAGAGAACTATCTCAGGAGAGCTCCAGCTATGCCAAACATGAGTTAAGCCGCCTCCAGACCAGTCATTCTCTGTGTAAATACTACCAAGTACCTTCAGCCAATGTCACATGGAGCAGAAAAATTGTCCAGCTGAGCCCTGCTTGAATTACTGAGGCAACAATCATGAGCTATAATAAAATGGTTGATATTTTAAATCACAACATTTTGGGCTAACTTGTTAAGGCACAATAGCTAACCAGACAGAAGTTCTCTCTATGTGTGGTGGGTATCAACCCGCAGGTTTTATTTCAGGGTGTGTGTTCCAGGAGCAGGTAGGCAGGCTTCCTCCACTCTTCAGCGTCAAAAGCAACAGAGTTTTCCCCTTGGTACTCACATCCCCGCTGGCTCTGGTTCTCTTCAGGCAGATCATGTAATTTCATTAGAGAAGAGATTGTAGACTTCAGCCTGGGAACAGATATTGCCCGCTGCCAGTCTCTCAGTGTGTGGGGTGCAGGAGATAAGTCCCAGGTGTTCCGTATGCCCTCCTCTATTTACCTTGATCACTGATCAGAGACTCGGAGGTAGTACCTGGAGAATCGCTTCTGAACCCCTGTGATGACTTTCTCTGTGTGTCTCAGGCATCAGCTCCCTGCAGTCTGTTCTCTGAGACACTACTCACCTATTTCTTGCCCTTAGAAATTCATCAAAATGTCTTGAGTCAACTCATGGATTCCAATTTTCTTACCAGAGCTGTAACAGGTTAATTCCTTTCTGTACATCTTTGCTGTCATTTCGCTGGGATGTGGGAGTGGTGGGAGGGAAACACATGTGCTGTGTTTACTCTCCTAAATGTGAAAATGTATCACTACATTAAAAAATACATATGGCAGGAAATTTTGAAAGAAGTGAAGCTGTCTTGATCCTTCCAGACCAGCTGCCCTCCATCTGACTACCACTGGGTGCCCTCAGCCAATGTCACATGGAATAGACGAGGAAACACTGAGTTTTGGTTGTTCCCGCCACTTCTTTGCACTTGTTCAGATGCTGAACTGGCTGGATCCAGCTAATCAGGAATTGCAAACTCATTTCTTCCAGCCACTGGGCCTATCTTAGTTCAAAACTGTCCTGGCTTGTCAAAGCTCATGTGCACACAAGCACGGTGTGTTTGTGTGTGTGTGTGTGTGTTGTTGGGGGGGGGGTGGGTTAGGAAGGAGAGAGAAGGATTTCTCCCCAAACCAGGTTCCCTAACAAGCCTTTCAGTCTGTAATGAATCTCCCCACAGAGTAGAACTTCATAGAATGAAATGTCTAGGTGAAGCATATGTGTCTTTTATATATTCTCAGATCTTATTCTTTAATTACCTCAACTGCAAACATTATTACTGTATAGAGTAGCAATATACTTTTATTGTACAACCAACTAAAATGTTCGTCAAGTATTTTTAATGATGTGAGAAAATGCTTATGATAAAATCTTGAGAATGAAGACAAAAGAAGAAAGCATCATTCAAAATGTTAGCCTGTGATTTCAAAAGTAGAAAAAAAGCATAGAATTAGGATGGTATATGAGGACACTCATTTTATTTGCTTAGTAGAATTGTGGGTGTTTTTATTCCAAAAAATGTGTGTGTAATCTAAATAAACTATTTTTTTTTTAAAGCAAGAATATGCCTGAGAGGATATGTAAGACTTTTCTAAGTCTAGCATACGATGGGCAAATAAGGTTCTGTGTCCAGCTATGGGTTGTTAATAATTCAAACTGACCACTCTACTGAAAACAACTAGGAATGTTGGACAAAAGATATTAAACATGTGGCAATAATAAGATGGTAAGAGATTGCCAAATCAAAATATTACCAGTGGTGCCACCCTGGGGGATCAGCAGAGCACCATGGGTCTTGACTGTTGCCCTGTGCTTCCACTGAACTTGTCAAATGAGTAGCAGCTTTTGGAACTCGCTAGGTGAAAGAGAGGAGTCCAATAGCCATCCAGGTTGGAGAGTCTAAGAGGAGACCATCACCTAGAAAGTTTGGAACACAGAAATGTCATACCCTTGGGATAAGGGTTAACTAGGAGTGCATCAACCCTCCTCCCAGGAACTACAAGGACCTGTGTGTTGGTTTCCAGCAGAGAAGTGGTTTTACCAAAATCCTGCGAAATTATAAGCACATGTCTATCTTCACTGGGACTCACAGTTCCAACTTTCACCTCACATGGATTAGTACAGGCAGATCTTGGTTTTGTGAGAATTGATGCTTTCATAATTTGGGGCACGTAGCTCATTCTGAGAAAAAAGTTTACAATGAAAATACATAATCAAGTACAAACATGAATACTCATTTGGAAGAGCAAAGGAGTCATACAAATTCCAAATTTAAAAAGCTGACAAACATTAATATAAACATCTCCAAATCCAGAAAAGTAAGTTATTTTATTATTCAAAGTCTGACTCAATAGAATCGTTTCCCCCTATTATTTTTTGGCTGCTTTGATAGCCTCTTTATATGACAATGACTTTGTAATGTAACTTTCTGTATAGGGAACATAAAAATGATTTAGTCCCCACTCTAACATGGGTGATAGAAATTTATTTTATTATTGATGGCCTGGAAAATTTTGTTTCACTTTTATACCTCATTAATGGTAATATCATGTACATTTTTAGGATTGCTGTCAAATTTGGCAAATTCTTTTCCAAGTTTCTTTTATGTATAAGCTATAAAATTTCAGAACATTTCGCATTTTCTTGGATAGTGACTAATCATGACTATTCTTTAAATTAATGACCTGCCTTGTTCCTGATGCCCAGGTTTTAATGACATATTTAGTTTTTGTTATTTTAGTTGATGTCAGCATTTCGTATCAAATTGGCAAGCCATTTGATTCTTTTTAATGTGATCAGATATTTGACTTTTTATTAATTTCATTTTCAAGTTGTCCGAGAATCCATTTTTTACCTTTAAAATTTATGTCTTTCTCTAATCATTTACTGCTCCGATGTGCCGTGCTCAGTCGTGTCCGACTCTCTGCGACCCCATAGACTGGAGCTTGCCAGGCTTCTCTGTTCATGGGATTTTCCAGGCAAGAATACTGGAGTGGGTTGCCATTTCCTTCTCCATACTGCTCCTGAAAAAAATTTTTTATACCTCTTTGTTTCTTGATAGCAGAATAATTTTAATTGACCTCTTCATTCACCTTTATCACCTTTTTTGTATATCCCATTAATGTTTTATCGAAATTTCCTTTTTGTTGTTTTAAAATAAATTTAAAGTTGACAAGAGGTACCCATTAGTTGGATCTAACTCAGGCTCTCCTGGTGGCTCAGTGGTAAAGAACCCATCTGCAATGCAAGAGGTGCAGGAGAGGTGGGTTCTGTCCCTGGGTCGGGAATATCTCCTGGAGGAGGGCATGGCAGCCCACTCCAGTATTCTTGCTTGGAGAATCCCATGCACTGAGGAGCCTGGTGGGCTATGGTCCATAGGGTCGCAAAGAATTGTACATGACTGAAGCAACTTAGCACACATGCATGTGGGATTCTTTACCACTTGTTTTATTAAAAATTATTGTAGTTATAATATTTGGTTTTTACCAACTGTTTGAAAAAATTCTTTGGCATCTCATCTGAGTTTGGGTTTTTCTGCTGAATCTTTGAAATATATATATTCAAATAATTAAAATGCCACTCTACTGTTGCAAGGTTGAAAAGTTTTATAATGGACAAGACATCTCATTACATTTCTTAGATTATTTAAAGAAAGCCACACCCTGCCAAGAATATTTAAGATACTCCACATAAAGGACAACTGGAAAGGAAAAAGAGTAACAGCTGCAAAATAACAAAGTAGTCAGCCTTATCAGGGACCGTGGAGGCAGCTTTTGTCAGGCAAGGCTAAAGGAATTGCTGATAGATAGATTAAGGGGAGTTCTGCGGTCTGTGTATCTGTCTATGATTATTATTTCACAGCACATTACACTTCTCTGGAACTTGTTTCATGTTGTTAATAAACCTACAGTAGAAGCTCTTCAGTTGATGAAGAGGTTAGAAATCATGCTCAGAGTTGGGGTTTGGGGGTTTGTTTTTTGCTATGTTATTGTGTTTAAATAATTACAGTTACTCAGTTCCCAACTGATGAGTGTTTGTCCCATATGGTGACAAATCTACAATAATGTGGAAGCATTTGCTTTTTCTTTTGTTGGATTTATCATTTCATTTTATACATGTTTTTCATTACTTTAAACTAATTATTCACAAACTGTTTTAGGTAAATAGGCTATATTTGTTTTTCCATTTGAAATTTTGCAGATGTTCATGCAAAAACCCATCAGCTTCAACAAGTAGATGATGCCTATTACATTTCTGTTATCTGAAGAATATTATCTTCATTGTCACCTCCAAAACCTTTCTTTTAAATAGTCAATACTTCCAACTACTTTATAGATCACATAAAAATAATGTGTTTTTATTTTCTGTTTGTAATTTTCTCCTTGGACTTACAAAATTTTGTAACATTTTTCCCTACGTGCTTCATAGTTTTGATGTTAATATACATGGTGCCGTTTAAAATATTTACAACATCTTCTGCATTGTTACATAGAAAAGCAAATGTTTTTCTAGACAGATTTCATAGCTATGATCACTGCTGACAAATTCTAATTCCAGTAATTTACCTGTAAATTAGATTAATTTGAATTTTCAACATAGAACATTATATGATTTAGGATTAAGACAGATTTATTTGTTCCTTTTCAACTTTGTGGTTTAATTTTTTTATTCTTGCCTTACTGTCCTGGCTATGACTTCAGCATGATGTTGAATAGAATTGGTGATAACAGACAACTTGATCTTCTTCCTGACCTCAGAAGGAATATATTCAATATTTTCCCCCTTAGCTATGATGAGCACTGTAATTTTTTTTTTAACCATATACTTGTTTCCATATTGACATTCTGAGTTGGAAGGATGTACAAAGTTCTAAGACTGGAATAAGAAGTTGGGGAAATGGCTACTACCTTAGAGTAAGTGGTGACGGGGACTTCATGGAGTCTGGAAGGACTTAAAAGACTGACGTTGGAGTAGAGGGTCAGTGGGCATGTTGGGAGGTGGTAGAAGAGAGGCAGTGAGAGGCAGAGGCAAAAACCAGGGGCCACTCTCATTAATTCCAGCACTGTCTTTGTAGGAAACCCAGCTGTGTGAGCAGGAGGTCCTCCATTTCAGAACAGAACCAAGAACAGGGTGGGCAAGAACAAGGGCATCATTCCTGACATGTGCCCAAGTCAGATTCTGAATCTGTCCTATTTATGTTTTACTAGATCATATGGGAAGTAAACTAATTATTGGACTTTCTTTAGGGTTGCCAGTCTGACTTTCCCGGTGAAGGGTGGAAGGTTGATGACATCATGCCCCAAGTGGCAGACAGCTTAAGCAAACTTATCCATGGTTCATCAAGGCTGCAGAAATCAAAGGCCCATCCTAACCATTGAGAGTAAAGGTGGTTGGTGCATGTTTTTAATTTTCTTTAAACTTAATTATTTTAGCATTGAAAATTAAAAAGAAAAAATTCTTTGCAAAAGGTTAAGACATTTCAGACCATGTCCCTTCTACTGACCCCACTCCTCAGAGGAAACTACAATTGTCAGTTTGTTATTTCTCCTTCCATATATGTTTCAACAAATCTGTGTTCATAAATACGTCTGTAAAATATACACAATGGTGTTATCGCATGTGTATGTGTTTAATACAAATTCTATCGCATTCAAGTTTTATTTTGTCTTTCTACCTTTTGGAGCATCAATTTCTTCAAAAGGTATCTTCAGAGGAACTGCTACAAGAGCTACTGTGAAAACAATATTCTCTGAAAATGTTTGTCAGGAATGATAATGAAAATGGAGATAGAAGATGCTAATACCACAGAAGTTAAGAAAATTGAAAATGGCTTAATTTATGGTGGGGACTGTGTGGCAGATAAAAGAAAAATAGCTGTCCTGAATTTCTTTTTTCTTTGCCTAAGGCCCAGAGGGCACCCCCACACCTTAGCGACAAGGAACTCAAGTGAGGGCTCTGGTTGGTATCAGCACGGCTATTGTTTCCTCTTCTTAAGATCAAACTTGAATGAAGAGGCTAAATGAGTTTCCTTTAAGCGAGAAAAGGCTCTTGTTAAGTTGCGATAGGACTGCTGCAAAGATGCAGGATGAATATGAGGTGTGTGTTTTAAGGACTCTGCTTCCAATTATTTTTGTCCCTTTATTGTTGNGGCTAAATGAGTTTCCTTTAAGCGAGAAAAGGCTCTTGTTAAGTTGTGATAGGACTGCTGCAAAGATGCAGGATGAATATGAGGTGTGTGTTTTAAGGACTCTGCTTCCAATTATTTTTGTCCCTTTATTGTTGAGAAGCAGTGCCTGCATTAGAAGGATCGGTGACTGAATACTCTTCAGAAATTCATTATATGTAGCTTCCACTTTTTAACCTTTGCCTGTGAGTGATTTTTGAAATGCGCTTATGGTGGATGATTTTTAAATTCTAAAGGTGAATGAAATGGCATTGTCAAAGCAGTAATGTCTGTAATGATGAGAACACCAGTGCCTGGAAATTGAGTTCTTCAAGGGAGGGATATTATGGGAAGAGGTAAAAAGAATTGTGTCTTGATTTCCAAAATATTAATTTATTCAAATAGTTTCACCTAATTATATATAGGAATCATAGGATGCTAGAGTCAAAAAGACCTTAGTGATAATCCAGTTATTAAAATAAATTTTATAGATGTAATGAGAGAGCCCAGCAAACTACATGAACAGTCCAAGGTCACAGAGCTGGTTAGTGGAAGGAAAAAGAAAAACTCAGGCTTCCTGAATTGAGTGGGTACTATGGGCTTTCTCTACAATGTGCTGCCTCCTTAATTTGGCCCTTCAATGATCTATGTATTGATTGAAGACTGACAATAAAATGAAACTTTTGAGAGGCAGAATGGGGTGGAGGAAGGGATATTAGCTATGGAGTTAGATACCCACATTTGAATTCCGAATCAGCCAATCTCTTGCTGATTTTAGGCAAGTTCCTTTACTGATGTAGCCTTAGTTTGACAATTTAAAATGCCTATCTGACAAAGTTTTTAGGGAGCTAGATGAAATAATTTCAGGGAAGTGACAACATAGGACTCAACACCTTGTAGCTTCTTAAAAAGCGGTTGGTTGCCTGCTGCTGCTGCTGCTGCTAAGTCGCTTCAGTCGTGTCTGACTCTGTGCGACCTCATAGACTGCAGCCTATCAGGCTCCTCTGTCCATGGGATTTGCCAGGCAAAAGTACTGGAGTTGGTTGTCTAGTCTCTGTTTAAAAAAAAAAAAAAAAAAAAAAAAAGGGAAGAAATAAAGAAAAAGAACAAAATTAAAAAAAAAACCCCTCTTATTAGAAATAACTACTATTGTTCTCCTTTTCCTTGCTTTCCTAATCTCCTAAATTAGGTAACAGTTATAATTCCAGTTTTGTCTAGTATGTCAAATGATCTTGGGACTTAGGGAAGGTTGCTAGGAGTCTAATTTTACGTGATGACCTAAGAAATGGTGAGGAAAGCTCTGGAACTTGTGAGTAAGCCCTAGATAACTTAGACGCAGGCACTCAACAGGAGAGAAGGCAGAGGTTGCCCCTGATTTTTAGGAACAGTCCTCAATGCGTAGGAAGCCAACTTTGAGAATGCAGAATAAAGCTCCTATGATTTAGTCAAGGGTGATTGTTGATTGCAGGAAATGGTTTTGGCGTGATAACTTGGTGGGATCATCAAAAATGCCCTCTTATGAATCCCAGCTCATGCAGATTTGAGAAGCATTTTCAAAGCCTGTTCTCCAGTAGCTCTTCAAGCTTCAAGGATAAACAAGCCAGGACATCTTACTTCTGGGAAAACGGCCTCAAATTCTTGAAACAAGGGCTGCGAGAAACTAAGGTAGAAAATCAGTGTGAAACAAAGTAACAGCAACAAAGGCATATCCCTCTCCTTTTCTGCTCCAGTGATCCTGGCCAAGAGCCGGGAAATGTAAATATGCTTTAAGGTAAAGAAGAGAGCCATCAGCTGCCAGATCTAGCTGATGGGACAAAATGATAAAATGCGCCCAGAGAACTAGCTTTGAATTCTCTCCTGAAGAAAGTAGTATGATTGCAAGGGAATTAAGTAGAGGGGAACTCAGACATTCTAGAAAGAAGGAGAGAGCTGGAGGAAAAAGTCAGACCGTGAAATATAAGGGAATGTGTCCCCCAGATTTAAAGCTGGAAGTAACGGTCAGAGAAATGACAGGTGCTTCTCTTCTTTACTTGGAACTTCCCCTTGTTGATAGCCAGTGGATACGTTCAGCTCTCTAGAATCCAGTCACTGCCCTCACTGAAAGCGAGCTGGAAGAAGCACTCTTCAGCTCCTTCCTGCAGATGGGCACTGGAGCTGCATATAAATCCTAAAGTCCACCTGAGGTCAGGGTGCCCTTCCATCTCCTGACTCCCTCCCTCACCCTTGCCCTTTCCCTTGGCCCTGGTTCCTTCAAGCAAACAGATGTAAGGAGATTCTCCTGGAGTCCCTCTTCTTATTTCCCAGGAAGGCTTTTCCTTCTCACACTGTGGCCTGGCCAGTCCTGCCCTCAATCTGATCCTGCCTCCTCTTTATCTAGCAGAATTAACTGGCACTCCTGGTTTAGGGTTTAAGGATGTGGATGTATTTACCTTTAAACATCTGGACAAGTCTGGCTGATCTAGATAGAGGAATTGCCAAATATATAGGCACATTGTAGCAAAGGAAGACCATGCATGGCACCCTTAAGTTGGAAAGCACCAGTTACAAGAACAAGCAACAGCTCTTCTGCAGAGAGAGACAAATGTATTGGGAAAGACGATAATGATTCTCTGCTAATTCTAGGTTTTCCTTATCAGCTCTGTCACTCAGTACTTCACTCCTATTCTGTAGTTTTGTTAACCTTGTTAGCTGCCACTCTGATTCAGTTTTTCTGTTTCTTCTTCTGCTTGAACTATTATTTTTTTTATTGTATAATTACAACATAAGCCAGAAGTCCAGATAATATTAAGCTAGAAAGGCCTTGGTAATATGCATTTGAACCACAAAAAGGAAATGAGCACATTAGTGTGATAAATGAAAGTATGTTATCTTGCAGGAATAGTGAACATTAAGGTTATGCAACGTGAAGATTCAATGACGTTTTCCGAAGTTCAAGGACTCTGTTTGGGAAATTATTTCCCCTGGGTTAGAGGCCGGTGTTAAGTAGGCAGAGAATTGGAAGCTGATAAAGGAATTACTAATACTGCCATTTGTTTTACAGATTTCAATTAAAGGATTTAATATGATGGTTAAACTATAAATTACATTTAGCAAAGCTATGAGAATGGCATTTTCCTTAATTTAATATTCCTGCTTAATGCTAGGAGGCATTAATCCAGGAGGTATTCGGTGGTCTCAAATTCAAACCAAATCGCTGGTACTTATGTTTCCCGGTTAAACAAGAAATGCTGTGCATTAGACTGGAGAGTGGAATGAAGTATTACATTGTATTTTAAAATCCAGAATTGACTGCTATCCCATTGCACTTGAAGCGTTTAACAGATCTAAGTGAAATCAAGTGTTTAGAGCAACACTTAAAGTTTGTCTTTCATTAGCTTGATAGTTGCAAATACAGTAGAGTTCACTTTATTAGGGTTCCTAGTCAATAAAAATGAACGTTTANGAGAAAATGGGCATTGAGACACAAATGTGAATACTTACTGTCATCAAATTATAAGCTTGGAAAAAAAAAACTGATTTTATAGAATGCATTGGGAAAATTCTGTGATGTTTCCAATCAGGTAAAGAGAGCTTATTTTGTTCAACCATGAGTTTAACATAATTTCTCTAGCTGTGAATAGTTTTCATTCCAAGTTAAGTTTTGTGTGTGTGTGTAAAGTGTTCTCCACGTTTGTTTAGTTTGGATTTTCATTTAAGTCTTCTTCAGTGAGGTCAGTCACATAGAAAGGTAGAGGCCTTTTAGCCAAGTATCCTGTACCTTCTCTTATTTTAGGTCTATTTAGCATCCTAGTTCGGAGAAGGTGATGGCACCCCACTCCAGTACTCTTGCCTGGAAAATCCCATGGAGGGAGAAGCCTGGTAGTCTGCAGTCCATGGGGTCGCTAAGAGTCAGGCACGACTGAGCGACTTCTCTTTCACTTTTCACTTTCATGCATCGGAGAAGGAAATGGCAACCCACTCCAGTATTCTTGCCTGGAGGATCCCAGGGACAGAGGAGCCTAGTGGGCTGGCATCTATGGGGTCCCACAGAGTCGGACACGACTGAAGCAACTTAGCAACAGCAGCAGCAGCAGCAGCATCTGGCGAGTATGAATGAGACAGTCATAAAGAGGATATGGAAGCAGATCAGATAGAATGAACAGACACCACTGGTAATAGATTGATGAGAACAAAATAGAAAGGAACATCTCATAATCTGGGAGAGCTTGTCAAAGAGATGCCTGTGTATCCTGCTTATACATAGGAGTTTTGAAGCTATGACAATTGTTAGTAGTTTAATTTCACAGAAATAGTAACTGACACCAACTTGATAATGCTTCTCTACCTAAAATTCTTCCATGGATGCCATCAGTGCAATTCAGTCGCTCAGTCACCCTTTGCGACCCCATGAACTGCAGCTCGCCAGGCCTCCCTGTCCAGCTCCTGGAGTCCACCCAAACCCATGGCCATCGATTCGATGATGCCATCCAAACATCTCATCCTCTGCCGTCCCCTTCTCCTCCTGCCCTCAATCTTTCCCAGCATCAGGGTCTTTTCCAATGAGTCAGCTCTTTGCATCAGGTGGCCAAAGTATTGGAGTTTCAGCTTTAGTATCAATCCTTCCAATGAACACCCAGGGCTGATCTCCTTTAGAATGGACTGGTTGGATCTCCTTATAGTCCAAGGGATTCTCAAGAGTCCTCCAACACCACAGTTCAAAAGCATCAATTCTTCAGCACTCAGCTTTCTTTATAGTACAAATCTCATAGCCATGCATGACCACTGGAAAAACCACAGCCTTGATTAGATGGAACTTTGTTGGCAAAGTAATGTCTCTGCTTTTGAATATGCTGTCTAAGTTAGTCATAACTTTCCTTCCAAGGAGTAAATGTCTTTTAATTTCGTGGCTGCAGTCACCATCTGCAGTGATTTTCGAGCCCAGAAAAATAAAGTCAGCCACTGTTTCCACTGTTTCCCCAGCTGTTTGCCATGAAGTGATGGGACCTGATGCCATGATCTTCGTTTTCTGAATGTTGAGCTTTAAGCCAACTTTTTCACTCTCCTCTTTCACTTTCATCAAGAGGCCCTTTAGTTCCTCTTCACTTTCTGCCATAAGGGTGGTGTCATCTGCATGTAGCATCAAGTTCTTTAGAGCCATTTTCTGGCCTTGGAAGTTTGTCAACTTTATTCACCCTGTTCCCTAGTTCTCTCTGTTTGAGCCACATATACCTTCTTTTAATTCATTCCAAATATCCATCTCTTTTCTGTTTTTAGGAAACCTGCGTATCTTGTTACCTTATCTGAATTGCTGCTTAACCCACTAACCCCTTTGCCTAGCTTATCCTTTTTTCCAGTTCTCCTTTTCTGGCAGGCCTTCTTGTTCCCAAGGACTATGTCAGGGCTGCTTGTTATAGGCTCTCACAACACCCTTTGGCAGTCACTAAATTTGTTGTTAGTTGCTTTTTAAGTTATTTCTTTAATGTCTGTTTTCCTTCTTAGACTGGTATTTCCATGAGCATAGGAACCATTATGTGTCTTATTTACAAGCATGTAGCATGGAATGTGATAAGAAAAAATTTACCTGCATGAATCAGTGAACAAGGCAAAAATCTAGTGTTATGGCTTGAATTGTGGGTCCCCTTCAAAAGACTTGTTAATAGCTTAACCTCTAACATCTGTGAATGTGTCCTTATTTGGGAAAAGGCTCTCTGCACGTATAATTAAGTTAAAATGAGGTCATTAGAGTGGATCTTAATTGGATATAATTGGTATTTTTATAAGAAGAGAAAATGCCATGTGAAGTCAGAGACAGAAGGAGAAGGCCATGTGACCATGGAAGCAGAGATTACAGTGATGCGCCTGAAAGCCAAGGACACCATGAGTCAGTGGCCAACACCAGAAGAAAGAAAAAGGCAAGAAAGGATTCTGCTGAGTCTCAAAGGAAACATGCTGTGTAGACACCTTAATTTCAGAACCCTAGCCTACAGAATTGTGAAGAGTAAGTTTCTTCTGTTTTAAGCACCCCCAGTTTAGAGCAGCCCTAGAAAACCAACACATCCAGCTATAGGAGCTGATGCTGAAGGTTACATCTGAACCAGCAGCAGGTGACCCTGACTCCTATGGCGATGGATTGCCAAGGCCACATTTGCTCTTAGAACTTGGGATCAGATTGATCTGACAGGTGAAGCATGATTTAATTAAACTGAAGTGAGAGAGGGGTTTCAGGGGCTTGGCACCCATGAGAATGAAAGTGTTAGTTGCCTAGTTGTGTCTAACTCTTTGCGACCCCATGGACTGCAGCCCGCCAGGCTCCTCTGCCCATAGAATTTTCCAGGCAAGAATACTGAAGTGGGCAGGCATATCCTTCTCTAGGGGATCTTCCTGAACCAGGGATCGATCCTGGGTCTCCTGCATTACAGGCAGATTCTTTATCGAATAGCTAATAGTAATAGTTAACATTTAGTGGGCAATTATATATATGAACATCATCAAAGTCCTATACTAACATGATTTTATTCCTGTAAATAACTTATGAGGTCTACTTTATTAGTTACTATAAGGCCTGTTATTCTTATTTGTGGATAAAACACTGGGGAACAGTGAGATTGAGAAATGGTAGGGCCTTGATTTGAATCCAGGCAAGTATGAAATATATCCAAAAGGGAAAGACAACCCAGAATATGCCAAAAATATTTATGAAGGATTCATATGGGTCAAACTATTTCACAGGCTGCTGCTGTGCACTGAGATGAAGCCTATTTCAAAGCTATTATTGACATGTAGGTATACACTTTCTATTTTTGAGTTTGTTTTTGACAGTAATGTCAATCAGTCTACCTGTTTCAGAACACCTTTGGCAATGTGTTGTGATATTGTCATCATATTCAAAATTTTGGTTTCATATCCACCTCATTAAATCTGGAAGTAGTTATGACATTCCAGCACTGACTCCTTCCTGTCTTACCGGTTCCTTTTCTTCTGTTTCCAAAGTAGGTCACCGAGTAGCCCAGGCTCAGAGAAGGAGAATGCAGAGGAATCAAAAGCCAGAAGGAATCCTGACGGAGAGAGATGATTAATCCTTACTCTAAACAGAATTGCATTTCTCAAAGGTGGATCTATTCTTGGATTTCCCAGAAGAAAAAGATTCCACAGAGTCTCTTGGTGTCGACAGTGCGAGAGGTGGAAACAGGACAGGGTCAGAAAATCTGAGCTTCACACTTTGGTCTTCATTTTCTCATTCCAGCCTGCTGAGCCTCCATCACCTCACCTGTGAAATGGAGGTAACAGTAGCTTACATGCTGCCAGAGTTTTTTGAGTGACAAAAATGAGAACATGTAGAGGAAGGTGTTTCTTCATCCAGGTCAGTTCCACTAAAAAGTGCTATTGGAAGGGAGCATCTTTTCTTTCCTTTGAGATAGGTGAACATTTTTATTGTGTCCCAGGGATCTTTATGTTTAGCTTTTCCAGCTTTTTTTTTTTTAAACACCAATCATCAGTACTGGTCTTTTGGAGCTTTTTCAGTGTTTCATTTGCTGTATACCAGGCAGAAGCTCAAACTGCACAGAGCATCCTTTCTCTCAGCTAAACATACTAGATAAGTCACTCATGGGTACATCGAGAAAAGTGTTGTTTTGAGAAACTGCATATTTTTTACTTAGTAGTGATTCACTAGAGCCATAGGTTAATTTTGATAGTTTTGGCATGATACTAATGTTCACAGCTCATTTTTTTTCTGCTCTAGATATACTTCTCAGAGTTTATTTTTCCTTTATCCTGATTTTGGTAATTTTTTTTTAAGATCATCTCAAATACTAAAGAAACTATCCAAAAACATAGACAGTGTCCTCAAAATACTATGCTGTATGCTCTCAAAAAAAGGTGTTCATTATCCAAACCACAAGTCTAAGTAATGTGAGCATTGATCCCAAGCACGTTATAGGAATACATACTAATGACTGATAGTAATGACGACAACAATACAATTAAGGCAATTCACTGAGGTCATCTCATGTGCCAGGTGCTTCGTTAAGCTATTTTTGTATTTATTATCAGCGTCTTTACAATAATTCTGCCAAAGGATCACTACTATCCTTATTCTAGGGCTTCCCAGGTGGTGCTAGAGGTAAAGAACCTGCCTGCCAATGCAGGAGACATGAGAGATGCGATTCAGTCCCTGGGTTGGGAAGATCTCTTGGAGAAGGGCAGGGCAACCCACTCCAGTATTCTTGCCTGGGAAATCCCATGGACAGAAGAGCCTGGTGGGCTACAGTCCACAGGGTCACAGAGTCGGATACAATTGAAGCGACTTAGCAGCAGCAGCAGCACATTCACATATAACCTTATTCTGCAGAGCTGAAAGCCAAAGTTTTCATAGATTAGGTAAGTTGCAGAAAAACAATTCAAACCACTTAGGTTCGGGGACTGACTCAACAGCCCATGTTTTAGCCTGTGCTCACTCTTGACTGCCCCTGGAGATGCTACAGTTCATTAAGGACTGAGCAGGCCTGGTTTGAGAAACTGTATAGGATCATGGCATGAGAATATTGTGGAGTCTTTTTGCCAATATCTGTAAAAATCTGCTCTCCTGCCCTTTATAGTAGCTGTTACATCCATCTGCTCAATAAATTTCTTAATCACCTCTGGTGATGTGATTCTGACTCCTTAAGTATTTTGTCTCTGCCACCCAGGGGGAATGCTTATTGTTACAGCATCTGCTCATCCCCTTCCTCCTGGTAAGCTTTGAGGCAGAGAATTCATTGGAGGGTTTTAGCGACCGTCTACCTTTTCTGCCTGTGAGGAGAGGTTTCCATCTGTCAGTGGTCATGGAGTATCCTTCACTGACCTCTCACATTTAATTTCCTGGACTGAGTGCTCACCCCACCCCATTCTATTTATTGTGGTGATTTTTGGTCTCTCCTTACACAAGTAGTTAAGAAATTGTAATTCTTACAGGGAGGACTAAATTCATGCTTTTCAGTAAGGCAAAGAATATATTCTCCTGTGATATGACTTTGATTTTCCTTAAGGACAGTTTTATTATTTATGCTTTTCATAGTATTGAGTTTCTCATTTACTTACCATAATATGATATGGGCATCTGAATTACAGTCTACAAAAGTGTTGGTAAGAAATCCCTCTCTGGTCACTCCAAGTTCCTGGAAGCTCAACATTTTGGGATATATAAATGAGAGAGATGCAATTATATCGTGAGCCAAGATGGTTGACTTTTGCTTTGAAGAATAAAACTTAGATGTATGGGTCTTATTATTCATTCTTCAGATTCAAGTTTTTCCTCTCCTTAGAAAAGTAGCCCTAAATATTTTTTGGAATGACTGATGCTGAAGCTGAGGCTCCAATACTTCGGCCACCTACTGTGAAGAGTCGACTTATTGGAAAAGATCTTGATGCTGGGAAAGGCTGAGGGCAGGAAGAGCAGGCAGTGACAGGATGAGATGGTTGGATGGCATCACCAACTCAATGGACATGAATTTGAGCAAATTCCAGGAAATAGCGAAGGACAGGGAAGACTAGCGTGTTGCAATCCGTGGGGTCACAACTTAGCAACTGAACAATAACAGAAAAACTATCAAAATTATTCTTGTTCATTTTTATGTGCATTCTGCTAAAATGCATTGATCTGTTTCATAGGATCTCATCCCTTTATATACATAAAAGTATAATCCAAAGATAGCCAATATACAAAATCTTAGATTTTTTTTTAATATTAAAATAGAAGTTTTATTGACTTAATTTTCCAACATTTGAACAAAAGGCTTCATGTACAACATGAGTTAGGGTGGCAGAAAATACATCCAAGTGCGGTTTGTGACTGTGAGATCAAGCCCAAAGAAACGAATACTTTTATTCTAATGTCATCAGTAAGATTTAATACACTGTTCACTAACAGAGAATATACTTTTAAAAACTGTATTAGCATTTCTGTTAGGATTCTTTTTTTTTTTTTTAATTTTTATTTTAACTTTAGTTTACTTTACATTACTGTATTGGTTTTGCCAAACATTGACGTGAATTCACCACGAGTGTACATGCGTTCCCAAACATGAATCCCCTCCCACCTCCCACCCCATACCATCTCTCTGGGTCCTCTCCTTGCACCAGTCCCAAGCATCCTGCATCCTGCATCGGACATC
>SJYQ01005112.1:281125-292640 GCA_006410935.1 Redunca redunca
GATAACACTGTCGTGTGTACATGGTGCCTCAGCCCCGTTGGGTCTGTCCCTGCTCACGGTGCACAGGCCGCTCGTGGCGGCACGCTGCGGGCGCACAATCTGCGCCGCTTGGGCTCCACGCTGCTCCACCGGGAACCGTCTGAGGCCAGCCCTCGGCTGCGTTCCCCTCCCCAGTCTAATCTGCTCGGGTTCGGTACTCAGCTATCTCCCAGTGTCGCAGATTGGGTTGGGGTTGAGTTTCTTGCCCTTCCCAAGTCCGAGTTTCCCAGGTGTTTGGCGAACGCAGTCTCTGTGACCCGTCACATTTCTCGCCCCTGCTGCTCAGTCTTCTGGGTGTACCGCTGACCAGCACACCCAGAAGTTTTAGCAAAGAAGCCTGCTTGCCGTTTGGCAGGGAAAGTCTCTCTGGGGCTGCGATTGTCCCTTTCCAGCCCTTACGGCTCTGGCTGCCTGTCCCTGGTGGGGGGTGGTCTACATCCAGCTGCTTCTGTTCTGTCCTTTGTTCTGTGCACGGTCCTGGCGGTGTCCTATGTTCGAGCTTTTCGTGTGGTTAGTTATCCCCCAGTCTGGTTTACTAGCCCAAGTTAGTTCGTTCTGTTTACTTGCCGGGCGTTCCTACCCGATTCTTAGAAAGCCGTGCAGCCTGCGCTTCCCGCGCGTCCCTGCCCTGCCCCCACTTGCTAGTGGTGGGTGCAGGTTTCTGTGCTGCTTTTCCACTGGGGAAGTCACTGTTGGGCTTGTAATCTGTCGGTTTTAATTATTCATTTATGTAGCCTTCCTGTTATGATGCCCTCTGTGCGCCACAGACTTGGCAGGGAGAGTGTTTCCAGAGTGTTTCCTGGTGTTTGGAAACCTCTCTTCTTAAAGTTCCTTTCCCGGGTCGGGCTTCCCTATCCAGGACGGAGCTCCCTCCCCACCTCCTTTGTCTCTCTTTTCGTCTTTTATATTTTTTCCCTACCTGTTTTTGAAGGCAATGATCTGCTTTTCTGGGTGCTTGATGTCCTCTGCCAGCATTCAGAAGTTGTTTTGTGGAGTTTGCTCGGCGTTGAAATGTTTTTTTGAGGAATTTGTGAGGGAGAAAGTAATCTCCTCGTTCTATTCCTCCGCCATCTTCTCCCCCTCCTCTTAGATTATTTTGACATGCACTAACAATAGAGGTTCATGAACAATAAAAATCACCACAGTTAACACATGTGCAAAATGACTTTTGATGACTCTCTTCTTTTATTCCCTCCATATCTTTCAGTCTAGCTATGTTCTTCTTATTCCATAGGATTCAGTTCAGTTCAGTTCAGTTGCTCAGTCATGTCCGACTCTTTGTGACCCCATGAACTGCAACACGCCAGGCCTCCCTGTCTGTCACCAACTCCTGGAGTCCACCCAAACCCATGTCCATACATTTGATGATGACATCCAACCATTTCATCCTCTGTTGTCGCCTTCTCCTCCTGCCCTCAATCTTTCCTAGCATCAGGGTCTTTTCCAACGAGTCAGCTCTTTGCATCAGGGTGGCCAAAGTATTGGAGTTTCAGCTTCAACATCAGTCCTTCCAATGAACACCCAGGACCGATCTCCTTTAGGATGGACTGGTTGGATCTCCTTGCAGTCCAAGGGACTCTCAAGAGTCTTCTCCAACACTGCAGTTCAAAAGCATCAATTCTTCAGTGCTCAGCTTTCCTTGTAGTCCAACTCTCACATCCATACATGACTACTGGAAAAACCATAGCCTTGACTAGACGGACCTTTGTTGACAAAGTAATGTTTCTGCTTTTTAATATGCTGTCTAGGTTGGTCATAACTTTCCTTCCAAGGAGTAAGCACCTTTTAATTTTATGGCTGCAATCACCATCTACAGTAATTTTGGAGCCCCCCAAAATAGAGTCAGCCACTGTTTCCACTGTTTCCCCATCTATTTGCCATGAAATGATGGGATCAGATGCCATGATCTTAGTTTTCTGAATGTTGAGCTTTAAGCCAACTTTTTCACTCTCCTCTTTCACTTTCATCAAGAGGCTTTTTAGTTCTTCTTTGTTTTCTGCCATAAGGGTGGTGTCATCTGCATATCTAAGGTTATTGTTATTTCTCCTGGCAATCTTGATTCCTGCTTATGCTTCCTCCAGCCCAGCATTTCTCATGATGTACTCTGCATATAAGTTAAATAAGTAGGGTGACAATATACAGCCTTGACGTACTTCTTTTCCTATTTGGAACCATCTGTTGTTCCATGTCCAGTTCTAACTGTTGTTTCTTGACCTGCATACAGATTTCTCAAGAGGCAGGTCAGGTGGTCTGGTATTCCCATCTCTTTCAGAATTTTCCACAGTTTATTGTGATCTACACAATCAAAGGCTTTGACATAGTCAATACAGCAGAAATAGATGTTTTTCTGGAACTCTCTTGCTTTTTCCATGATCCAGTGAATGTTGGCAATTTGGTCTCTTGTTCCTCTGCCTTTTCTAAATCCAGCTTGAACATCTGGAAATTTGCAGTTCATGTACTGTTGAAGCCTAGCTTGGAGAATTTTGAGCATTGCTTTACTAGTGTGTGAGATGAATGCAATTGGTAGTATAAACATTCTTTGGCATTGCCTTTCTTTGGGATTGGAATGATAACTGACCTTTTCCTGTCCTGTGGCCACTGCTGAGTTTTCCAAATTTGCTGGCATATTGACTCAATACTTCTGCAGCATCTTTCAGGATTTGAAATAGCTCAACTGGAAGTCCATCACCTCCACTAGCTTTGTTCATAGTAATGCTTCCTAAAGCCCACTTGACTTCACATTCTAGAATGTCTGGCTCTAGCTGAGTGATCACACATCCATAGCATAGGACAGTCATTTTTACCCACATTTACTCTCCAGTCTATCATCTATTGCTCTCCTCTTCATTTTCGTGAATTTCCTCCTCTACATTATTTTAAGATTTAAGTGTCCAGATGGACATTGAATTCCTTCCTCATACCTGGCTTCCTGAGCAAGCTATGTGCTTTTTATTTTTTTACTGGATGTGAGCCATCTCTCCTGGCCTGTTTTTGTAACCTCCAATACTTTCCCCCTCTCTGGTTTTAATGGTCTCATTAAGGGTCTTAGAAATGGTGGCTCTCAAATATTTATTCAAGTGCCCATCAAGGTTTTAGTGGAATAAAGATTGAGAAAAATGTAAAAGCACAGTCCTCTAGTTCTATTCCAGGCTTTACAGGTGGCTAAGTGGTAAAGAATCAGCCTGCCAAGCAGGAGACATGGGTTCGATCAGGAAGACCTGCTGGAGAAGGAAATGGAGATTCATTCCAGCATTCTTGTCTGGGAAATCCCATGGACAGAGGAGTCTGGCAGGCTACACAGCTCATGGTCACAAAGAGTCAGGCATGATATGACTTAGCAACTAAACAACAACATAGTTCTATTTATCTTCAGCCAGCCTTACCACACTACCTTTCAAGATGGCTTCATAATTAATATGGGTGAGAGAGTCTAGCAGTATTACCAGCTGCCCAAGCAAGTCGCCTAAATTCTTTCATACTGCTAATAGGCATAAATGTTGCTAAGTGTAACCTTTTCATACTGTGTTGATGAAACAGAATTTCTGAATGTGATATGAATTTTATCTAAAAGCTTTAAGAATGCCCTCAGACCTGCTTTCAAAGGAAATCTTGCTGGGGTCCAGCCCCAGCAGGATCCAGGGGTACCCTCAAGATGGACAGCGTTGGTGAGTGGGGAGGGGAGAGAAGAAAGAATAGAGGCTAATATTCCTTGGTTTACACAGAAAGCCAATAAAGCCCCAGACAAGGGACTTGCTCTGTTCATGGAGGCCACAGGTGCCCTCTCGCTGGAGTGAAGATGCACAGCACCTTCTCAATTGGGTCTTAGAAGCCCAGACAGGAAAGTGAAGGCAGACAGCCTCTCTGCTCCAAAGGATCAGCCTGAAAAAGAGAGGGAGGGAGAGGAAGAAAGGGATAGAGAGAGAGAAAGAAACAATGATTGACATGGGGAGACCAAGCTTCAGTGAGCGAGGCCCATAACTTTATTTGCAAAAGGAACTTTTATACCTTGACTCATACATAGAAGGAAATGAAAGAAGCAAAGTCATACAGAGTCAGCCCAAACATTACATCTGTTTTGTCTTTATCAAAACCAGGATTTTTTCTGCATACCTTTCCCATAAACAATGTTGTGTACATTATCTTCTGGCCTTGGGGGCCTGTGGACATTTTATGACCCTCTTTTGATAAAGGCTGCTCAGCCAGAAAACTTACTTTTGCATGAAATGTTTTTTCTTTATATTTGTAATCTGTGTCAGCCTCAGAAAGTATTAAACAGAGTTACATTCTCATGGAGCAAAGGTGCAGTGAGTTACAACAAAGAAAGAACCAATTAGCTCAAAGGTCTGATGTGGTTAATTTCAAGGCTACTACTTGTTTTCTTACATTCCAACTATGTTAACTAATGTACTCCCAGGTGCACAATGGATAAGGGATATGGGAACTTGGCAGCAAGCGTTGGCTCAACAATGAAATCCTACACCAGCATTATTCTAATAGTTTTAACTCTCCAAAAGGCTCTATATTTTTAGAATGTTTTAGGCTTCCCATGTCTCTCACAGTTGGGAGGCTGTGAACAATCACATATGTAGCTGCAAGAGTCTAGATAAACCTGCCAAGCAAGCTAGAATGCCAACAGAGAGGGTTTGAATTGAAATATTCCTTTCATGCCCAAGAGACTTATCAACTAGAGCCCTAAGTTGATCTTTTCCAGAGAAAGGTGGTCGGGGATAGCCCCCTGTTAATGTCAGAAGAGTTGATGAAAGGTGTAAAATAGTAAGACAGACAGATTCTGGTTTGGGGTGGGTAGATGCTTGAGCAGGTCCAGGGGGTCCCTCGAGTCCTGATCTGCCTTGATCTTCAGGTCTCTTCCACATGACCTTGCAATGGGTGGGATCTCCCGTGCTGGCTCCCAGCAAAATCTGATGCACTGAAAAGGGATTCAGGAGTCAGATACCCTGAAAGACTCAATATCCCATACAGAGCGTGAGGTCAGTTTTTCAGAAGGCTTAAGACATCCCTATGCAGGGAAACTTGATTGAGCATAAAAGTTCTCAAGTATAAAATAATACCATGGACTCCCTACATTACTGTTTCTTTCCATTATAGGCTAAAAAAACAACAAATGTAACTAAAGTAAATCTTTCTTTACCTTGAGGTACTCATAATTCCTGACTCTGTCTCATGCAGATCACAAAATCTGAAAAAGAGCTAGAATAGTTGCCAGATACAGAAGAGATTAGCAAAAGCCTAGAGCTACTAATGCCTCCCTGTGATCCCCATGCTCTTCAGCTGAAGTATTACATATGTTTCAGCTAACTTGCTTATATTTCCTTATTTCCCTTTTCCCCTCTCTGCCTCCTTTTGTCTCTTGGTTAATTGGTTTGTTTCTTCCTTTCTCTATACCTGTTTTCTTTTTTTTTTGGACCTCAGATATTGATTTGTTGTTGCTCAGTTGGTAAGTCATGTTCAACTGTTTGTGACTCCATGGAGATACATGCTAGGCTTCACCATCTCTTGGAGTTTGCTGAAATTCAGTCAGTTGAATATGATGCACCATGGGGTTGCAAAGTTTTAGACACGACTGAGTGACTGAACTGACTGATGTCCATTGAGTCAGTGATGCCATCCAATATCTCATTCTCTGTCACCCCCTTCTTTTCCTACTCTCAATCTCCCCCAGCATCAGGGTCTTTTCCACTGAGTCAGTTCTTCATATCAGGTGGCCAAAGTATTGGAGCCTCAGCATCAGTCCTTCCAATAAATATTCAGGGTTGATTTCCTTTAGGATTGACTGCTTTGATCTCCTTGCTGTCCAGGGGATTCTCAAGTGTCTTCTCCAACACCAGAATTCAAAAGCATCAATTTTTCAGTGCTCAGCCTTCTTTATGGTCCAACTCTCACATCCATACATGCCTAATGGAAAAACCACAGCTCGGCAAAATGGACCTTTGTTGGCAAAGTGATGTCTCTGCTTTTTGATATGCAGTCTGGGTTTGTCATAGCTTTCCTTTCAAGGAGCAAGCATTTTTTTAATCTCATGGCTGCAGCCACTATCCACAGTGATTTTGAAGCCCAAGAAAACAGTCTGTTACTGTTTCTACTCTTCCCTCATCTATTTGCCATGAAGTGATGGGACCAGATGCCATGATCTTAGTTTTTTGAATGCTAAGTTTTAAGGCAGCTTTTTCACTCTCCTCTTTCATCCTCATCAAGAAGCCCTTTAGTTCTTCTTCACTTTCTGCCATTAGAGTAGTATCATCTGTATATCTGAGGTTGTTGACATTTCTCCTGGCAATCTTGATTCCAGTTTGTGAGTCATCCAGCCTGGCATTTTGCATTATGTATTCTGCATATAAGTTAAATAAGCAGGGTGACAATACAAAGCCTTTAGGTACTCCTTTCCAATCTGGAACCAGTTCATTGTTTCATGTCCCGTTCTAACTGTTGCTTCTTGTCCTGTATACAGGTTTCTCAGGAGGCAGGTAAGGTGGTCTGGTTCCCCTATCTCTTTAAGAATTTTCCACAGTTTGTTGTGATCCACACAGTCAAAAGCTTTTGCATAGTCAATGAAGCAGAAGTAGATTTTATTTTTGGAATTCCCTTGCTTTTTCTGGACTTCCCTGGTGGCTCAGAGGTTAAAGTGTCTGCCTGGAATGCAGGAGACCAGGGTTCGATCCCTGGGTCAGGAAGATCCCCTGGAGAAGGAAATGGCAACCCACTCAAGTACTCTTGCCTGGAGAATCCCATGGAGGGAGGAGGCTGGTAGGCTACAGTCCATGGGGTCGCAAAGAGTTGGACATGACTGAGCGACTTCTCTTTCTCTCTCTTGCTTTTTCTATGATCCAACAGATGTTAGCAATTTGATTTCTGGTTCCTTTGCCTTTTCTAAATCTAGCTTGCAGATCTGGAAGTTCTCAGTTCATGTGCTCTTGAAGCCTAGCTTGAAGGATTTTAAATATTACCTTGCTAGCATGTGAAATGAGGGCAATTGTACAATAGCTTGAACATTCTTTGGCATTTCCTTTCTTTGGCATTGCCTTTTCAATGGGATGAAAACTGACCTTTTCCAGCCTTTGGCCACTGTTGAGTTTTCCAAATTTGCTGGCATACAGAGTGCAGCACTTTAACAGCATCATCTTTTAGGATTTGAAACATTCAGCTGGAATTCCATCACCTTCACTAGCTTTGCTCATGGTAATGTTTCCTAAGGCTTTACATCATGCTGTTGGCCCACACTTCATTCTACAGTATCCTATTAATGATATATTGATTACTCTACTTAAGCAGGTTTTTTTTTTTTTCTTTTTTGATGGGAGAGGGATACTAAGTGAAGAATTTTACTTTTAAATTTTGCCTATCTATTCTTTTGAATTCTGAGGAAACCTAGTTTGGTCACAACTGGAACTCAGACATGCCCAGAGGACCAGGGATTCCTTCCATGAGGGAATGCACACATAAGAATGAGGGGAGATACTGACTGCTTTTGTGTCCTGGTGACATAGGGTGTAGTTCATAGTTTAGCTCAATACTCCTAACTCCAGAGCTGCCCCCTAAAATACAAACAGGAGCCTTGCAGAGAATCACTGGTGTGAAAATATTAGATTGCTTCTGAAAACCTCCTTTTCCAGGACCTCATCCCTGTGAGGTTAGCTTATTCTTATGGAAAAGAGCAGTCACACATTAAAGATTTTCCCTCAGTCCCAAGCTGAGTGTGAATACTGTTGCAGCACTGTGGAAGACACAAATAAAAACAGTTCTCAGTTACTGTAGTAATCAAACATTATTGCATGAAAGCTTGGGAACAACCTTGGGAACCCAAGTGCTCAGGGTTCAGAAACATTCCTCAGATGTGCCCTCAGTTCTCATCCTTTCTTGCCCCCACAGTTTAGGAGAAAACAAACTAATTTTCACCCCAGTCTCTCATCTTCATTACCTAGGAGATAAACCAATTCTGTAAGGATTTCTTCCCCTCCAGCCAGCAGTCCTCCCCTGCAGGTTAATTTGCATTTGTATTTAGTCATTATTTATGAAGTGGTAGAGATTACCTTTCAAGAGTAAAGTTGTATTTGGTGCTGAAGTTCGTAACTACTTTTCAAAAATGAAGTTTCTTAAATAAGCTAAAAATAAAAGGAGGAATTGTTTCTAGGAAGATGTCGACTTGGTCATAGGGTGAAATTCTGCACAATTCCTGATCGTGGTCATTACTCTCCAGTTCTCAGATACTAGTACTCCATGAAGTTGAAATTTTGGGGCTACAACTGCAACATGATTAAAGGTGAGCAATTATTTCTAGAGCTATCTGTTTTTTTTGTTTTTGTTTTTGTTTTTTAAATTAAAGTAGAAGACAGAGTTTTAAAATCTGGCTGGCTGTTTTAGAGAAGGCTTTGACTAAGCCAACCAGTAAGCTCTTGTCCTTAGGTTTGTTCCCCAGCAGTGCCCAAAGTAAGAGATAGATTTGCAAATACCAGACCCTGATGTATTAATTTACTATAGGGGGTTCTCTTTTATGGATTCTAGAACAATTAAGCCTATTATCCTGAGCATTGTTTTCTGAAATGCAGCTCTACTTAGGGAAGGAGTCAGTGTAGTTGGAGTCTAGTGAAGAAGATTCCAGGTAAAGAGATTCAAATACTCTTTCAGGATATGGACAAGAAACAGAAGGATATTCTTGCACTGATGGGAATAATTTGTCTTCCTTTAAAGCACTTTGGAATTAGCACTCACATGTACTTGAGTTTTGGCTCTACTCCACATAACCCTCACTTCTGCGTAGATTTCACAATTAAATTGCAAAGAACGGTCTTCAGCATTTTATCAACAACACCATACTCATAACCATCTAGGTTTGTATGTGTAAGTGCAGAAAGTCCATAGTTAAGTGCTCAGACGAGGAGACTTGATTGACTTAATTCTAACACATGTTTTCTAGAGGCTTTGTGTTCATTTTCTTAACCTTTCTAAGTTGTAGTTTCCACATAAATGGACTAAGCCTTCCTATCTCATGGAGTTATACTAGGAAGAAATAGATTCTGTGAAGTGCTAAGCATGTGTGTTATGCAGCCTTTATGGTGACCCAATGATCCTCACTTCTGGGTATTCAAGTCCTAACATAGTGCCAAGATATGCAAACAGCTCATTTGACTCAATAAAACAAACAACCCAATCAAAAAATGGTCAGAAAACCTAATAGACATTTCTCCAAAGAAGATATCAAGATGGCCAATAGGCACGTGAATAGATGCTCAGCATTGCTAATTATTAGGGAAATGCAAATCAAAACTACAACGAGGTAGCACCTTTCATTAGTCAGAATGACCATTATTGAAAAGTTTGCAAATAACACATATTAGAGATGGTGTGGAGAAAAGGCAACCTTTTTACACCATAGGTGGGAATGTTGGTGGGAATGTAAATTGGTGCAGCTGCTATGGAGTTTCCTCCAGAAAACTAAAAATAGAGTAGCCATATAATAGCAATTCCACTCCTGGGCTTATATCTGGACAAGACTATAATTCAAAATGATACACTAACCCTTATATTCATAGCAGCACTGTTCACAGTAGCCAAGACATGACAACAGCCTAAATGTCCACTGACAGATGAATGAGGAAAACGTTGTATGTCTACTTATCTATCTGTCTGGAAATACACGCAATGTAATATTACTCAGCCATAAAAAAGAATGAAATAACATCATTTGCAGTTACATGAATGACCTAGCCATTATTATACCAGCAGAGTAAGTCAAAAAGTGCAGGCGGCATTGGCTGGCTGGTGCACTAAGTGCAGCTGAGAGCTACCCCATGTCTGAGGTCAGGGGCAGTGGCCTAGAGTTCCAGGCTGTGATGGCGCAGGAAAGGCCAAGAGGAGCTACCCTGCGTCCGAGGCCAGGGGCGGCGCCCAAGGCCAAGGGTGGTGGCAGGAAGGAGCAACCCCACACCCGAGGCCAGGGCAGCGACCGGGATCAACAACCCCATGCCCAAGGCTAGGGGCGGCAGCTGGGAGGGGCAACCCACGTCCAAGGAGTGGTGGCTGTGCGGGAGCAGGGGGGCCTAGAGGAGCCTTCCCACACTGAAGATCAGGAAGGGCAGTGGGAGGAGATACCCCTCATCCAAGGTAAGGAGCAGGGGCTGTGCTTTGCTGGAGCAGCCATGAAGAGATACCCCATGCCCAAGGTAAAAGAAACCCAAGTAAGATGATAGATATTGCAAGAGGGCATCAGAGGGCAGACACACTGAAACCATACTCACAGAAATCTAGTCAATCTAATCACACTAAGACCACAGCCTTGTCTAACTCAATGAAACTAAGCCATGCTCGCAGGGCAACCCAAGATGGGTGGGTCATGGTGGAGAGGTCTGACAGATTATGGTCCGCTGGAGAAGGGAATAGCAAACCACTTCAGTATTCTTGCCTTGAGAACCCCATGAACAGTATGAAAAGGCAAAATGATAGGATACTGAAAGAGGAACTCCTCAGGTCAGTAGGTGCCCAATATGCTACTGGAGGTCAGTGGAGAAATAACTCCAGAAAGAATGAAGGGATGGAGCCAAAGCAAAAACAATACCCAGCTGTGGATGTGACTGGTGATAGAAGCAAGATCTGATGCTGTAAAGAGCAATATTGCATAGGAACCTGGAATGTCAGGTCCATGAATCAAGGCAAATTGGAAGTGGTCAAACAGGAGATGGAAAAGTGAATGTTGACATTCTAGGAATCAGTGAACTAAAATGGACTGGAATGGGTGAATTTAACTCAGATGACCACTATACCTACTACTGCGGGCAAGAATCCATCAGAAGAAATGGAGTAGCCATCATGGTCAACAGAAGAGTCCGAAATGCAGTACTTGGATACAATCTCAAAAACGACAGAATGATCTCTGTTCGTCTCCAAGGCAAACCATTCAATATCCCAGTAATCCAAGTCTATGCCCCAACCAGTAACGCTGAAGAAGCTGAAGTTGAACGGTTCTATGAAGACCTAAAAGACCTTCTAGAACTAACACCCCCAAAAGATGTCCTTTTCATTACAGGGGACTGGAATGCAAAAGTAGGAAGTCAAGACACACCTGGAGTAACAGGCAAATTTGGCCTTGGAATGCAGAATGAAGCAGGGCAAAGACTAATAGAGTTTTGCCAAGAAAATGCACTGGTCATAGCAAACACCCTCTTCCAACAACACAAGAGAAGACTCTACACATGGACATCACCAGATGGTCAACTCCAAAATCATATTGATTATATTCTCTACAGCAAAAGATGGAGAAGCTCTATACAGTGAACAAAAACAAGACCTGGAGCTGTCTGTGGCTCAGATCATGAACTCCTTATTACCAAATTCAGACTGAAATTGAAGAAAACAGGGAAACTGCTACCATTCAGGTATGATCTAAATCAAATCCCTTATGATTATACAGTGGAAGTGAGAAATAGATTTAAGGGCCTAGATCTGATAGATAGAGTGCCTGATGAAC
>SJYQ01005112.1:293235-346649 GCA_006410935.1 Redunca redunca
GAAACAGTGGAAACAGTGTCAGACTTTATTTTCTTGGGCTCCCAAATCACTGCAGATGGTGACTGCAGCCATGAAATTAAAAGACGCTTACTCCTTGGAAGAAAAGTTATGACCAACCTAGATAGCATATTCAAAAGCAGAGACATTACTCTGCCGACTAAGGTCCATCTAGTCAAGGCTATGGTTTTTCCAGTGGTCATGTATGGATGTAAGTGTTGGACTGTGAAGAAGGCTGAGCACTGAAGAACTGAAGCTTTTGAACTGTGGTGTTGGAGAAGACTCTTGAGAGTCCCTTGGACTGCAAGGAGATCCAACCAGTCCATTCTGAAGGAGATCAGCCCTGGGATTTCTTTGGAAGGAATGATGCTAAAGCTGAAACTCCAGTACTTTGGCCACCTCATGCGAAGAGTTGACTCATTGGAAAAGACTCTGATGCTGAGAGGTATTGGGGGCAGGAGGAGAAGGGGACGACCCAGGATGAGATGGCTGAATGGCATCACTGACTCAGTGGACATGAGTCTGAGTGAACTCTGGGAGTTGGTGATGGACAGGGAGGCCTGGCGTGCTACAATTCATGGGGTCGCAAAGAGTTGGACATGACTGAGCAACTGAACTGAACTCAAAAAGAGAAAGACAAATACCACATGGCATCACTTATATGTGGAATCTATTAATATAATATGACAGAATTAAACTTATCTATGAAATAGAAAACAACTCACAGACATAAAGAACAGATCTGTGGTTGCCAAGGAGGGGTGGGTGCAGGAGAGAAGTGGATTGGGAGTCTGGGGTTAGCAGACGCAAACTATTATATATAGAATGGATAAACAACGAAGTCCTAGTATGTAGCACAGGGAACTGTATTCAATACTCCATAGTAAACCATAATGGAAAAAAATATGAAAAAACATATATATATAATCAATCTGATTTTGGTATTGACCATGTGGTGACGTCCATGTGTAGAGTCTTCTCTTGTGTTGTTGGAAGAGGGTGTTTGCTATGACCAGTGCGTTCTCTTGGCAAAACTCTATTAGTCTTTGCCCTGCTTCATTCTGCATTCCAAAGCCAAATTTGCCTGTTACTACAGGTATTTCTTGACTTCCTACTTTTGCATTCCAGTCCCCTATAATGTAAAGGACATCTTTTTTGGGTGTTAGTTCTAGAAAGTCTTGTAGGGAAATGCAAGAACTGTTCAACTTCAACTGTTCAACTTCAGCTTCTTCAGCATTACTGCTCAGGGCATAGACTTGGATTACTGTGATGTTGAATGGTTTGCCTTGGAAATGAACAGAGATCATTCTGTCAGTTTTGAGATTGCATCTAAATACTGCATTTCAGACTTTTTTGTTGATTATGATGGCTACTCCATTTCTTCTAAGGGATTCTTGCCCATAGTAGTAGATATAGTGGTCATCTGAGTTAAATTCACCCATTCCAGTCCATTTTATTTTGCTGAATGTTGATGTTCACTCTTGCCATCTCCTGTTTGACCACTTACTATTTACCTTGATTCATGGACCTGACATTCCAGGTTCCTATGCAATATTGCTCTTTACAGCATCAGACTTTACTTCCATCACCAGGCAAAATTCAGAAAACTAAGAAACAGTGGAAACAGTGACAGACTTTATTTTGGGGGGCTTCAAAATCACTGTGGATGGTGACTGCAGCCATGAAATCAAAAGAGACTTGCTCCTTGGAAGAAAAGTTATGACCAATGTAGAGAGCATATTAAAAAGCAGACGCATCACTTTGCCAACAAAGGTCTGTCTAGTCAAAGCTAAGGTTTTTCCAGTGGTCATGTATGGATGTGAGAGTTGGACTATAAAGAAAGCTGAGCACTGAAGAACTGATGCTTTTGAGCTGTGGTGTTGGAGAAGACTCTTGAGAATCCCTTGGACAGCAAGGAGATCCAACCAGTCCATCCTAAAGGAAACCAGTCCTGATTATTCATTGGAAGGACTGATGTTGAAGCTGAAATTCCAATACTTTCGCCACCTGATGTGAAGAACTGACTCCTTGGAAAAGCTACCCTGATGTTGGGAAAGATGGAAGGTGGGAGGAGAAGGGGATGACAGAGGATGAGATGGTTGGATGGCATCACGGACTCAATGGACATGAGTTTGAGTAAACTCCGGGTATGGACAGGAGGCCTAGCATGATGCAGTCCATGGAGTTGCAAAGAGTCGGACACGACTGAGTGACTAAACTGAACTGAACACACACACACACACACACACACACACACACACATATAAACTGAATCACTTTGCTGTACTATGGGAAAGAATATATATACACACACACATATATAATTGAATCACTTTGCTGCACACCAGAAACTAACACAACATTGTAAACCAACTACACTTGAATCAAATAAATTTTAAAAACATAATTAAACTTTTATGATTATTTGGAAAATTGGTTTCTCTCTGAAAAATATAGCTAGGTTGCAATATTGAATGACAGAGACGAATTTTACCCACAAGTAAATAAAAGGAAACACCACCTCCCCTGGGAGACTAGATTGTGAAGTCAAGCAGCTCTTGAGGTGTCTCCCAGCTACAGCTTTACACTCTCCCAGCCTGATCCATGGGGACATTCACATAAAAGATTGTGCCGTAGTCATATAGAAGCACAATCACGTATAATCAGTGGTCTCAAGGCAGGAAAATTAGGTTGGATTCTAATCCCATTTCTTCCCAGCTGTGTGGTTTTGAGGAAACTAATCTCGGAGAGCATGAGCTTTCTTAAATGAGAACAGAGTAGTAAATCATCTCAAAATATCTTTGTAAATGACGTGATATATGTGAGTATGTATTTTCAGCACATGGCCTAGCATGGACACGTGGTAAAAATGGCATCTGAAGCTGAATGAATAGAGATTATTTGAAAGTGCGGAGGAAATGTGCTCATGAGCATACTTGCCTAGTGAGTGAAAGACTTTGTTGCATTCCTTATCATGGAACATGTGGTTCACGTGAAGAAAGTTTGGCAGGTTTCCTCCTGTCCTCATTGGTGCCGTGGAGTTGGTTTTATCTTCATTATAGCACCAGTTGTCCTGAACTGCAATAATATTTTATGAACCTCTGGTCTCCACCAGGTTCTGAAGCTTTCTTTGGGAAGAGAAATATATTTATTTATTATTTATTTAAATATATATGTCATTTATTTATTATTACTTTTTAAACATCCTCAAGACTTGGCACATAGTAGGTTCTTAAGAATTGTTTGATGAGCAAATGAATTTCACAGGTATTTAAATTAAGCTCTTATTCTTAGAACGACAGACACTGCTGTGAAGTTTCTCCAGCCCACAAGGCATGTAGCAATTGTTAATTTAAAAAAGAAATAAAAAAATGGAACTGATGATAGCTGAAAAAAAGTGAACGTTTCTGTAGAAACATATCACTGTACTTAATGACCTTGAACTGAGTCTAATTATGTAGGATTTAATCAATGCAGATGAATAAGCCCTTTATAAAAAGCCTCAAAAACCTGTGCTTGCACGAACTGCCATAAGGATTTTTTAATAGATGTGCAGATTGCCCAGGGAAAGGGACTTCCCCCAATAATTAACCTAAGCTCTGAATTTCGTTAGCACAAACACAAGCAGTTAATGTATATGAACTTTTTTTAGCCCAAGTTGGAAGGCACAGGGGGCAGAAGAGAAAGCCCTCATTCACAGTTGTGAACATCAGCAATAGACATGGAGAGTTGGAGGGAAATAGACCCCTCTGCAACCTGCATAACTTGTAATGACATGTAGACTACCTTAAGTGCTTAAATAGAATGATGCAAAATGAAGATAATCATGTAATTCATTAAAAAATAAATTACGTCAACAACAAAACCCTTTCTCTTGCACAAGTAACTGAAAAGGACCATGGTTAAAATATTAAGACATACATTAAACCATTGGTAAATAAGAAAGTGGCATTGCTTTCAGGCTTAATTACTGAGGAAGTGGGCTTGATAACACAGCTGTCAGCAAAAGGAAGGCAACTGGGAGAGATAATTCTACCATTTTAGTTCTTTCTCCCAGATGTACTATTTTAAAAAGAACACTAGTTCTTCAAAATGCTCTCTAAAACTATGGGTTCAAAGAAGTTTGTAGAATATTTAATACTAAACCTGTCATTTCAGAGAGATACAATGGATTTTTCTCGAGTGTCAGATGGATTTTTAAAAATTATTACAAAAGCAATATGGGCTCATTTTGTGAGGTGGGGGGAGGGTTGGGAAGGGTTGTGGGGAAACCAAAACTCAGCAAATAGAAAGGAAAGCCTTCTGCATATATCTTTGGAAAACTTCAGTTTCTTCCTAATTGCTAAGTTCCACTCAAGAATAGGAAACAATCAAACCAGTTTCTTTATATGCCACATGTAGACCCAAATAATTTGGCTAATAGCACAGGATTTGGAGTCAGTCTGTCTGGAGGAAATCCTGGCTTCTTTACTTGTTATGAAACTTTAGGTAAGTTAAGAGATATTTAACACCTTTGTAACTCAGTTTCCTTATTAGAAGAATTGATCAAAACAACAATGCCAATTTTACAGTGTTGTTAGGCTTATAAGAAATAACACTGGTAAAGATTTTTAAAAACTTTACAGATAATGAAACTTTTTTTGTGACAGTATATATAGATTTATTTTATTGTTTTTAACAGTTGTGTAGAATTTAACTTTATGACACATAACATTTCAGTGATTTTTAAAAAATCTAATGTAGAGTGGAATAAGTCTTTTTAAACATGGCATGAAACTTGGGAAGAATAGAAGAAAATTGCTGAATTTGATTACATACGAATTAACATTCACAAACAAGAACAAACCTCTTGAACTATATTTGAAGGCAAAGGGCAAAATAGGAAGAAAATTGTAATTTATAGAAAAAGACCAACTACTTTAAAATATGGAGAACCTTTCCAAATAAGTTAGAGATTAACTCAATAGAAAAATGAGCAAACTAAGTACTTTTGACACATGTATATGGCAAATGTGAGTCACGAGACACTAGTCATTTCCTATAAAATTAGCAACTATCAGAAGAATGCTAATATACAGGGTTACTGAGTATTTATAAGAAAATGGAAATATCATTGCAATTTTTGTGGATGTAAGTTGTTATCATTTTTGTTGGAGTTCAAATATGAATTTGAATTTTAAAAATGAATAGGCCGTTTGAGCCAAGAGTTCCACTTCTGAGGCTCTACAGATCTCCTAATATGCTTATGTGTAAGAAGGTTACACTTTTTTTTTTTTTTAAATGCTCCCAAAGGACTGGACACAGAGTAAGTAAGGCTCTGGGAAGTTTTGCGGTAAACCCACACAAACAAACCCTGGCCACTGAATTCTGATTTAAGAGTAATACCCGTTACAATCCAAAGGAAGGAGAATTCTGTAAAACACGCTTTTGAAAATGCTGATGTTTAAAAAATTCTTCAACTATTATCTCAAGCTGAAATTTTGAGAATTATACAGAGGAACTTACCTACAGACCATGGGACTTTGAATCTTGAGACCCTCAGGCACTCACTCCTGGAAGAAAGGAAGAGGAATTTTTAACCCTTGTGGAAAGCACATTACTTTAACATTTACTCTAAAAAGGACAAAGGACTTCCACTTTTCAAAAAGTTGTTGAACTTCGAAAGACCACATTCCACCCTCTGTAAGGAAGAGGAAATGCCAAATCATTAACAAGGTGCTAGCTTTTCTTGAGCTCATCAGGGAGCTAGTTCCCTGAGGTCCCAGTTTGCCTGAGGCTGAGGGTGAACTAGGGCCCCCACGCCCGGCCCCATCAGAAGCCCGGCATCCACGTCACCTCACCTGCACTAGGAGGCTGCTGCTGTGCAGGGGTGAACTGAGGAGACAGGGCCGTGTGAAGGGTAGGCAGGGACCCCTGAGGCCTCCTCAGGGAAGCAGTGCTGAGAAAAACCCAGAGCCCTAAACCCACCAGCTGGCTCAGTGGTAACGAAACTGCCTGCGCATGCAGGAGACGTTCGGCCCCCTGGTCGGGAAGATCTCCTGGAGTAGGAAATGACACTCTATGCCAGGATTCTTGCCTGGAAAATTCCATGGACAAACGTGCTCGGCGGGCTACAAAAGGGTAGGACATGACTGAGCAAGTGAGCTGCTGCTGCTGCTGCTGCTGCTGCTGCTGAGTCGCTGCAGTCGTGTCCGGCTCTGTGCGACCCCATAGACGGCAGCCCACCAGGCTCCCCCGTCCCTGGGACTCTCCAGGCAGGAACACTGGAGTGGGTTGCCATTTCCTTCTCCAACGCAAGAAAGTGAAAAGTGAAAGTGAAGTCGCTCAGTCGTGTCCGACTCCTAGCGACCCCATGGACTGCAGCCCAGCAGGCTCCTCCGCCCATGGCATTTGCCAGGCGAGAGCACTGGAGTGGCTGCCACTGCCTTCTCCGCACCCTAAACCCACGCCAAGCGCATGTAGTAGCAGCACCTGACCACTAGGGAAACTCAGATCTGTAGAGCCCTGACCTTAACCTAGCAACAAAACCCCCAGCTCTGTTCAGCTCCCTACCAGACGGACTTTATCCCTACCCCACATCCCCCCACAGACCAGACATAACTGAGGAAACAAACAGCGAACAGTGAAGACAGGCCAACAGAAGTCATCCAAACTGAAACCCAATGAGAAATGAGAGTCAAGAAAAAGGACAAGGGCTCTCCCTGAATGCTGGCTGGAAATCTAAGAATTTACAGTGTTTTATTAAATTATATTCTTGCTAAACAATTGTGCCGTGGCGTTCTTCCCTGATTTTTTGGAGCTGTTGTTGCGTTTTGAAAGATGGCATGAAATGGATGTCAGTAGATGTGTTCCTAACGCATTACGAGAGGAATTGTAAGTTCCCAATATTAGAAAGGCATGAGAAGTTCCTTAAAAGCCAAAACAGTATAAATAAACTGCATAAAATTTGGTAACCTTTGCTTCTCATCTCTGCTGTGACTGAAGTTTACAGTGCAGGAGAAAGGGTTTGTTTTGTTTTGTTTTGTTTTGTTTTTCCACCACATGGCTATATCATTTCCCTTTGGAATTTTATTATTCAAACCAATCTATGCTATGCTGAGGATATTTTTATAGTCTTCTGTGTAATCATTTTTCTTTACTATATCAGGAAGCAAAAACCTCCTAAGTGATGAAACCAAGATTAAAGGAGGTCTTGAGTATTTTATGTTAAAAGAGACAGGAAAAAAAATCCCCCAATTCATTGTCTTTGACTAAACTATATGGTTGTTCAATTTTTTTTTTATTTTAGCAACTTCTCATTTTTCCTTGGGTCAACGACTGCTTGTGGAAAACAGCAAGTCTATATTTGCCCAAGGAAAAAAATCTGATCCGAATGCCAGAATACCATTGGTACATGTAAAGATATTGGTCTCCTGTTTATAGTTGCTATTTTCACATTAAGATGAAACAGCTGCCAATTCAAAATTGCAGCCCTCAAGCAAAACCCCTTGGCATTATAAAAAAGCATATACTCCTGGCACTCTCCAGCTGTCGGTATCAGCACTCACCTTTCTTTTTGCATTTTATTATAGATGTTTTGACTGGGATTTATAATGTGGAAGCAGCAAGGGAATTCACCTGTTTTCTGTCACAAAATACCACACTGATTGAGAAGATAGGGAAATCAGAAGAGAGGCTTGGTCTCTGGAGAATGATTTTTGCCTGGAGAGGACCCAAGCTTGCCTTCTCTACAGATGAGGTGGTATAGTGGTTAGGCTTAGAGATCTATGCAGGTCTGGGTCTGACTCCTGGATCCTGTTTCCTAGCAACAAGACGTAGAGCACTTTACTTGGTATCCTTGAGTCTCAGTTTCTCATATTTGACACTGGGATTAGATATATAGCTTACTGAACTTTGGGGAGGGTTACGTGATATAATGTGTGTGTATCTTTTGGCATAATCCTTGAGTCAAGAACTTATTTGGTATTGAAGTAAGAGACTGAGTGGATTCTGTGGCTTAAAGATTCTGCCTGCCCACAGTGTTATGAAAGGTATTTTGCAGGGGGTGGGATAGACCCAGCAGTAGTGGGGAGGATGCAAGCTGACATGGCTGGAAAGCCCGGTGGCAGGTCCTGTGTGACTGTGAGGTTGTTTATTAGCCATAGAGAAGCCTGGTAGGGGAATGCAGAGCCCAGGCAAGGAATAGGTCTCAGGAACATCAGAGTGATGCTTGGAAATCATGAGATGAATAAGGGAGTGTACTTGGTCTTGGGAAAGAGTACAAAGGAAGATAGATACCCTAGTAGGGATATGGAGGTCCCTTGTAGGGAGACTTTCATCATTAAGAACAAGGGATTAATCAATTTCTACCAATGGGGTCTGAGATAAAAACTGGGCTGAATTAGCATTCTTGAAGTCTCTCACAGGTGAAGAGTTTGAAGCCTGGGGCCAGATGAGATCACCAGAAGGATTTAAGTAGGTCTACTAAGAGGTTTCCCTGGTGGCTCAGACTGTAAAGAACCCACCTGCAATGCAGGAGACCTGGGTTCAATCCCTGGGTTGGGAAGATCCCCTGGAGGGGGGCATGGCAACCCACTCCAGTATTCTTGCCTGGAGAATCCCCATGGACAGAGGAGCCTGGTGGGCTACAGTCCATGGTGTCGCAAAGAGTCAGATGTGGCTGAGTGACTAAGCACAGCAGCACCTAGGGTGGAAGGGCTATGAGAGCTGTACAGAGAATCAAGCAGGAATTGCAAACTTTGACTTTGCACACCCAATCTGAATAATATTGCTTTCCTACCAGAAGTTAGCAACTCCACATTTTCTATTTTACTTGCATTGCTGAAATTATGTTCTCCACTAGTTATGGATACCTATCAATAATGGCCAGTGGGTGGGTTATAATTGGGTAGATTCAGCATAATTTTCCAACAGAATCCTCCATTTTAATGTTGTCTCTTTTCTAGTTCAGTTACTCTGCCCTTGGAAATCTCTCTCTGTAAGCTGGGCTCTCCCAGCTTCTGCTCTCCCTTCTTCTGCTTTAGGGGGATGAACTTGTAGATAACACTCTTTATGGCAGAGAAACAAGGATTGGCCTGTTTATTCTCAGGTGCTGTTTGCTTAGGACCCTGGCTGTGAGGTGCATCTCTGGAGAACTGCCTCCTGCTCATGTGGGAGAAGTGCCCTCTGTGCTCACATCTCTGCAGATCCATATGGCTAGAGGACAGTTCAAACGGCTGCTTGCCAGAATTTTGGCCCTCACTTGTGCCTCCAAATCTGGGGATCCAATTTCTGCATCACAGATTTTAAATATGGCTGTCCTCCAGATACAAATGATTAAAATTCAAAACAAATACAAATAACATGTTAGTCAGGAGACGATGCTTTTTTCTTTAAAAAAAAGATAAAACGCAGATAAATCATGTATGTATCTTACAGTTGCAATAATAGCTATACTAATCTTTATGTCAAATCTCAAAGAAGAACAAATAGCTTAGCTAATGGTGTGTAACAAAAACTCTCCCAGTGTAAAATACAATAGGACTTGTTAGTTCATAATGTAGGGTACCTGGGGAAAAATGGATTTGGAGTTATCTGCGATAACTGAACTTTTATTTTGTAAATAGCAGGAGAATAGCAGTAACTTTGAATTTAACATGCTTTAAAAAGCAATAACTTATAAAGTTTTATTTTGTGGAGGTAAAGTTCTCAGTAATGAGAGAACATTTTGGTATATTTATAACTTCAATTGTAACATATCAGTTGTGTGTTTTTTAAGTGTTTCATATACATATGTGCATGTTTTGTCTGTATGTACACTGTATGCCAGTGGGTTATGTGTATGTGTTTGAGAAAGGGACTACTCTTCACTTGATTGGACAATTCAGTTGAGTCAAATCATGAAAACTTATTTCCAAACTTCAGGTATTCCAAAGTCACTATTTTAGATTTGAAAATATAAGCTTTACAGACATTATAAAACTTATTTTATAGACTCATTTGATCTTGAAAATGGCATTGAGTGATTTATTTTCTTTGAGTCACATACTTAAAAAGGCCAGAATTGTGAAACATTGAAGAGAATAATACTGCCCTCACTTCCTTGCTAGGGATGATCTTGATGATATAAGGCTGGAGGCACAGAGGAGTATTTCTGACACCATTGTTAATACACAAGAAAGATGCTGTGTGGCATAGACTTTGTTTTTTTTTTTTTTTTTGCTTTCATTAATCAGAGCATAGATGAGATGTTCTAGTCATTTCTTGAAATAATACTTTAATAATACACATATTATTTAAATTTATTTATGATAAGTGAGTTCAGTTTATCAATGGAATCCAAAGGTTTGCAACTAGATAAACTTTGATAAGACAATGTGATGTGTCTTTATCTCCCTAGGGTTCCCTTGGTTACATTCAGGTCCTACAGATGGGATGAATATGTAACATAAAAAGGATTTGGGGGTTAGAAAGCCAGCCAAGGAGCAGTGATTGCCAACATCTCTTAGTAAAGAAGGCGGGACTGTGCCCACCTGGCAAAGAGTTTTTGCATTACACTTGTAAGTTTTAATTCAGTTTGTGAAAAGCTTGGTATTTTGGAAGATCATCTTTGGCATATGGCTATTACACTGTATTATTATTATTCTTTTTGGCGTGCCACACAGCTTGCCTGATCTTAGTTCCCTGATCAGGGATCAAACTCAGGTCCTGGGAGTGAAACTGCCAAGTCTCAACCACTGGACTGCCAGGGAATTCCTATATTCTCTGCATTTTAAAAGTATGAAATAATTTTAGTAATATATGTCCTGGAGTTCATTAGTCTAGATTGATTTTTCCAGTTAACTATATACTTTTTTCAAAATCAAGATTCAAATCTTCTTTTGAGGAAAAATGCTTTTTTTATTTTTATTTTTTTTAACTTTACAATACTGTATTGGTTTTGCCATACATCAACATGAATCTGCCACGGGTGTACATAAGTTCCCACTCCTGAACCCCCCTCCCACTTCCCTCCCCATACCATCCCTCTGGGTTATCCCAGTGTACTAGCCCCAAGCATCCTGTATCCTTCATTGAACCTAGACTGGCGATTTGTTTCTTATATGATATTATACATGTTTCAATGCCATTTTCCCAAATCATCCCACCCTTTCCCTCTCCCACAGAGTCCAAAAGTCTGTTCTGTACATCTGCATCTCTTTTGCTGTCTCGCATACAGGGTTATTGTTACCATCTTTCTAAATTCCATATATATGTGTTAGTATACTGTATTGGTGTTTTTCTTTCTGGCTTACTTCACTCTGTATAATCGGCTCCAGTTTCATCCACCTCATTAGAATTGATTCAAATGTATTCTTTTTGATGGCTGAGTAATACTCCATTGTGTATATGTACCACAGCTCTCTTATCCATTCATCTGCTGATGGACATCTATGATGTTTCCATGACCTGGCTATTATAAACAGTGCTGCGATGAGCATTGGGGTACACATGTCTCTTTCAATTCTAGTTTCCTCAGTGTGTATGCCCAGCAGTGGGATTGCTGGGTCATAATGCAATTCTATTTCCAGGTTTTAAGGAATCTCCACACTCTTCTCCATAGTGGCTGTACTAGTTTGCATTCCCACCAACAGTGTAAGAGGGTTCCCTTTTCTCCACACCCTCTCCAGCATTTATTGCTTGTAGACATTGGGATCGCAGCCATTCCGACTGGTGTGAAATGGTACCTCATTGTGGTCTTGATTTGCATTTCTCTGATAATGAGTGATGTTGAGCATCTTTTCATGTGTTTGTTAGCCATCCGTATGTCTTCTTTGGAGAAATGTCTATTTAGGTCTTTGGCCCATTTTTTGATTGGGTCATTTATTTTTCTGGAATTGAGCTGCATAAGTTGCTTGTATATTTTTGAGATTAGTTGTTTGTCAGTTGCTTCATTTGCTATTATTTTCTCCCATTCAGAAGGCTGTCTTTTCACCTTGCTTATATTTTCCTTTGTTGTGCAGAAGCTTTTAATTTTGATTAGATCCCATTTGTTTATTTTTGCTTTAATTTCCAGAATTCTGGGGGGTGGATCATAGAGGATCCTGCTGTGATTTATGTCAGAGAGTGTTTTGCCTATGTTCTCCTCTAGGAGTTTTATAGTTTCTGGTCTTACATTTAGATCTTTAATCCATTTTGAGTTTATTTTTGTGTGTGGTGTTAGAAAGTGATCTAGTTTCATTCTTTTACAAGTTGTTGACCAATTTTCCCAGCACCACTTGTTAAAGAGATTGTCTTTACTCCATTGTATATTTTTGCCTCCTTTATCAAAGATAAGGTGTCCATAGGTGTGTGGGTTTATCTCTGGGCTTTCTATTTTGTTCCATTGATCTATATTTCTGTCTTTGTGCCAGTACCATACTGTCTTGATGACTGTGGCTTTGTAGTAGAGCTTGAAGTCAGGCAAGTTGATTCCTCCAGCTCCATTCTTCTTTCTCAAGATTGCTTTGGCTATTCGAGGTTTTTTGTATTTCCATATAAATCTTGAAATTATTTGTTCTAGTTCTGTGAAAAATACCGCTGGTAGTTTGATAGGGATTGCATTGAATTTGTAGATTGCTTTGGGTAGTATACTCATTTTCACAATATTAATTCTTCCGATCCATGAACATGGTATATTTCTCCATCTATTAGTGTCCTCTTTGATTTCTTTCATCAGTGTTTTATAGTTTTCTATATATAGGTCTTTAGTTTCTTTAGGTAGATATATTCCTAGGTATTTTATTCTTTTCGTTGCAATGGTGAATGGAATTGTTTCCTTAATTTCTTTTTCTACTTTCTCATTATTAGTGTAAAGGAATGCAAGGGATTTCTGTGTGTTGATTTTATATCCTGCAACTTGACTATATTCGTTGATTAGCTCTAGTAATTTTCTGGTGGAGTCTTTAGGGTTCTCTATGTAGAGGATCATGTCATCTGCAAACAGTGAGAGTTTTACTTCTTCTTTTCCAATGTGGATTCCTTTTATTTCTTTTTCTGCTCTGATTGCTGTGGCCAGAACTTCCAGAACTATGTTGAATAGTAGCGGTGAGAGTGGGCACCCTTGTCTTGTTCCTGACTTTAGGGGAAATGCTTTCAATTTTTCACCATTGAGGATAATGTTTGCTGTGGGTTTGTCATATATAGCTTTTATTATGTTGAGGTATGTTCCTTCTATTCCTGCTTTCTGGAGAGTTTTTATCATAAATGGATGTTGAATTTTGTCAAAGGCCTTCTCTGCATCTATTGAGATAATCATATGGCTTTTATTTTTCAATTTGTTAATGTGGTGAATCACATTGATTGATTTGCGGATATTGAAGAATCCTTGCATCCCTGGGATAAAGCCCACTTGGTCATGGTGTATGATCTTTTTAATGTGCTGTTGGATTCTGATTGCTAGAATTTTGTTGAGGATTTTTGCATCTATGTTCATCAGTGATATTGGCCTGTAGTTTTCTTTTTTTGTAGCATCTTTGTCAGGTTTTGGTATTAGGGTGATGGTGGCCTCATAGAACGAGTTTGGAAGTTTACCTTCTTCTGCAATTTTCTGGAAGAGTTTGAGTAGGATAGGTGTTAGCTCTTCTCTAAATTTTTGGTAGAATTCAGCTGTGAATCCGTCTGGACCTGGGCTTTTGTTTGCTGGAAGATTTCTGATTACAGTTTCAATTTCCGTGCTTGTGATGGGTCTGTTAAGGTTTTCTATTTCTTCCTGGTTTAGTTTTGGAAAGTTGTATTTTTCTAAAAATTTGTCCATTTCTTCCACGTTGTCCATTTTATTGGCATATAATTGCTGATAGTAGTCTCTTATGATCCTTTGTATTTCTGAGTTGTCTGTTGTGATCTCTCCATTTTCATTTCTAATTTTATTGATTTGATTTTTCTCTCTTTGTTTCTTAATAAGTCTGGCTAATGGTTTGTCAATTTTATTTATCCTTTCAAAGAACCAGCTTTTAGTTTTGTTGATTTTTGCTATGGTCTCTTTTGTTTCTTTAGCATTTATTTCTGCCCTAATTTTTATGATTTCTTTCCTTCTACTTACTCTGGGGTTCTCCATTTCTTCCTTTTCTAGTTGCTTTAGGTGTAGAGTTAGGTTATTTATTTGATTTTTTTTCTTGTTTCTTGAGGTATGCCTGTAATGCTATGAACTTTACCCTTAGCACTGCTTTTATAGTGTCCCACAGGTTCTGGGTTGCTGTGTTTTCATTTTCATTCATTTATATGCATAATTTGATTTCTTTTTTGATTTCTTCTGTGATTTGTTGGTTATTCAGAAGCGTGTTGTTCAGCCTCCATATGCTGGAATTTTTAAATTTTTCTCCTGTAATTGTGATCTAATCTTACTGCACATTNGCATTATGGTCAGAAAAGATGCTTGGAATGATTTCAATTTTTTTGAATTTATCAAAGCTACATTTATGGCCCAGGATGTGGTCTATCCTGGACAAGGTTCCATAAGGACTTGAGAAAAAGGTGAAATTCATTGTTTTGGGGTGAAATGTCCTGTTGATATCAATTAGGTCTAATTGGTCTATTGTATCATTTAAAGTTTGTGTTTCTTTGTTAATTTTCTGTTTAGTTGATTTATCCATAGATGTGAATGGGGTACTAAAGTCTCCCACTATTATTGTGTTATTGTTGATTTCTGCTTTCATACTTGTTAGCATTTGTCTTACATATTGCAATGCTCCTATGTTGAGTGCATATATATTTATAATTGTTAAATCTTCTTCTTGGATTGACCCTTTGATCATTATGTAGTGGCCTTCTTTGTCTCTTTTCATAGCCTTAGTTTTAAGTCTATTTTATCTGATATGAGTATTGCTACTCCTGCTTTCTTTTGGTCTCTATTTGTGTGGAATATCTTTTTCCAGCCCTTCACTTTCAGTCTGTATGTGTCCCTTGTTTCGAGGTGGGCCTCTTGTAGACAACATATATAGGGATCTTGTTTTTGTATCCATTCAGCCAGTCTTTGTCTCTTGGTTGGGGCATTCAATACATTTACGTTTAAGGTAATTTTTGATAAGTATGGTCCCATTGCCATTTACTTTATTGTTTTGGGTTTGGGTTTATACACTTTTTTTTTTTTTTCCTGTCTAGAGAATATCCTTTAGGATTTGTTGGAGAGCTGGTTTGGTGGTGCTGAAGTCTCTTAGCTTTTGCTTGTTTGTTAGGCTTTTGATTTCTCCTTCATGTTTGAATGAGATCCTTGCTGGGTACAGTAATCTTGGCTGTAGGTTATTTTCTTTCATCACTTTAAGTATGTCTTGCCATTCCTTCCTGGCCTGAAGGGTTTCTATTGAAAGATCAGCTGTTATCCTTGTGGGAATCTCCTTGTGTGTTATTTGTTGTTTTTCCCTTTGTGCTTTTAATATTTGTTCTTTGTGTTTGATCTTTTTTTCATTTGATTAATGTGTGTCTTGTGGCGTTTTGCCTTGGGTTTATCCTGTTTGGGACTCTCTGGGTTTCTTGGACTTGGGTGATTATTTCCTTCCCCATTTTAGGGAAATTTTCAACTATTATCTCAAGTATTTTCTCATGGTCTTTCTTTTGGTCTTCTCCTTCTGGGACTCCTATAATTCGAATGTTGGAGCATTTCATATTGTCCTGGAGGTCTCTGAGATTGTCCTCATTTCTTTTCATTTGTTTTTCTTTTTTCCTCTCTGATTCATTTATTTCTACCATTCTATCTTCTATTTCACTAATCCTATCTTCTGCCTCCGTTATTCTACTATTTCTTGCCTCTAGAGTGTTTCTGATCTCATTTATTGCATTATTCATGATATATTGACTCCTTTTTATTTCTTCTAGGTCCTTGTTAAACCTTTCTTGCATCTTCTCAATCCTTGTCTCCAGGCTATTTATCTGTGATTCCATTTTGATTTCAAGATTTTGGATCATTTCACTATCATTATTCTGAATTCTTTGTCTGGTAGATTCCCTATCTCTTCCTCTTTTGTTTGGTTTGGTGGGCATTTCTCCTGTTCCTTTACCTGGTGGGTGTTCCTCTGTCTCTTCATCCTGTTTATATTGCTGCATTTGGGGTGGCCTTTCTGTATTCTGGCAGTTTGTGGAGTTCTGTTTATTGTGGCGTTTCCTCACTGTGGGTGGGTTTGTATCAGTGGCTTGTCAAGGTTTCTTGGTTAGGGAAGCTTGTGTCGGCGTTCTGGTGGGTGGAGCTGGATTTCTTCTCTTTGGAGTGCAATGATGTGTCCAGTAATGAGTTATGTGATGTCAATGGTTTTGGAGTAACTTTGAGCTGCCTGTATATTGAAGCTCATGGCTGTGTTCCTGAGTAGCTGGAGAATTTGCGTGGTATGTCTTGCTCTGGAACTTGTTGGCCCTTGGGTGATGCTTGGTTTCAGTGTAGGTATGGAGGCGTTTGATGAACTCTTATCGATTAATATTCCCTGGAGTCAGGAGTTCTCTCAGGTTCTCAGGATTTGGACTTAAGCCTCCTGCTTCTGGTTTTCAGTTTTATTTTTACAGTTGTCTCAAGACTTCCCCTTTTATACCACACCGTTGATAGAACATCTAGGTTAAAGATGAAAAGTTTCTCCACATTGAGGGACACCCAGAGAGGTTCACAGAGTTACATGGAAAAGAGAAGAGGGAGGGGGGAGTTGGAGGTGACCTGAATGAGATGAGGTGGGATCAAAAGAGGAGAGAGCTAGCTAGCCAGTAATCACTTCCTTATGAGTGCTCCACAGTCTGGACTGCTCAGAGATGTTCACGGAATTATACAGAGAAGAGGAGAGGGAGGAAGGAGACAAAGGTGGTCAGGAGTATAAAAGAGGGGAATGAAAAGGAGAGAGACAGATCCAGCCAGTAGCCAGTTCCCTAAGAGTTCTCCACCGTCTACAACACACAGAGATTCACAGAGTTGGGTAGAGAAGAAAAGGGGGAGGGAGGAGACAGGGATGATGTAATGGAGAAAAAGGAGAGTCCAAAGGAGGAGAGAGCAGTCAGGCCAGTAATCTCACTCTCAAGTATAAATGGGTACTGAAGTTTGGGTTTTTGAAGGTACAAAATTGATAACAAATACCAAAAAGCAAAGATTAAAAATCTAGAGTAGAGGTTTGATTTTCAAAAATACAATANTTCTATTTCACCTGTCACTTCCAAGGCGGTTCCCTCTGTTTTAGGTTCTTCTATTTGCTGATCTCTTCAGTGTCCGATTTCCACCCTGACACAAGGGGGGCGGTGGTGGACAGTTTTTTTTTAGGCTCACTTGTTCAGTCGCACTGTGGGGAGGGAGGGATGCTGCAAACAAATAACACTGGCGAGTGCTCGCAGTGTCCCAGCCACACTGGGACTGCCCTTGCTCACAGCGCACGTAGCTCAGGCTCTAGGTTGCTCCACTGGGAACCGTCTGAGGCTACCCCTGGGCTACATGCCCCTGCCAGGTTTAAGCCACTCAGGCTCAGGCACTCAGGTAGTCCCCAGAGGCACAGACTGGTTGGGCCTGTGTTTTGTGCCCTTCCCAGGTCCGAATAGCTCAGGAGTTTGGCGAGCACAGTCACTGTGACTTATTGGCTCTCCCGTCCCTGCTGCTCAGTTTTCTGGGTGCACAGCTGGCGTACTTTCTCAGTAGGATGATGACTGTCCAGAACCCCAAGAAGTCTTAGTTAGCAAGGAAGCCTGTTTGCAGTTTCGTAGGTAATGTCTCTCTGGGGCTGTGATTGCCCCCTCCGGCCCTTCCGACTCTGGCTGCCTGTCACCGGAGGGGGATGGTCTGCAGCCGAATAATTCTGTTCCATCCTTTGTTCTGTGCGCAGTCCTGGTGGTGTCTTATGTTAGAGCTTTTTTCGTGGTAGCTATCCCACAGCCTGGTTTGATAGCCCAAGTTAGCTTACTCTGGTTACACTTGGAACATTTGGGGCATTTGGGCCCGATCCTTGTAAATCAATGCAGCCCACGCCTCCCTGCCCAGCCTCTGCTTGCTAGTGGCGGATGCAGGTGTCTGCCCTGATTCTCCGCTGGGGGAGTTACCGTTGGGCTCATAATCTGTGGGTTTTAATTATTTATTTAATTTTACTCCCTGTTATGTTGCCCTCTGTGTTTCCAAGGCTCACCAGACTCGGCAGTGAGAGTGTTTCCTGGTATGTGGAAACTTCTCTCCTTTTAAGACTCCCTTCCTGGGACTAAGCTCCCTCCCTACCTCTTTTGTCTCTTTTTTTGTCTATTTTTTCCTACCTGTTTTCGAAGACAATGAACTGCTTTTCTGGGTGCCTGATGTCCTCTTCTGGCATTCAGAAGTTGTTTTGTGGAATTTACTCAGCGTTGAAATGTTCTTTTGATGAATTTGTGTGGGAGAAAGTGGTCTCCCTGTCTTATTCCTCTGCCATCTTAGGACCGCCCCCCCAGAAAAATGTTTTTGAACTATAAATTTAAACATAATTTCTGTTTCTTTTCCTTTTCATTTTCCTTTTTGTTTTTTAGTCATTGGAAGGGTTATGGTGCCTGGGAGAAACTTGAGACATTCTGGCTATCTCTCCATCCTTCTCACTCAGCTACTCTTTAACTCCAATACTGAATGCTATTGATTCCCTTCATAAACTATGAAAACAGCCTACATTCCAGGGACAGTGTATTGATCTACTTTGGTATAATTATTTGCCTATGATGATCTACACCAATTCTAATTTTGCTTTATATTTGCTGTGCCTCCATGACATGGGATACATAGGGCCTCTGAGACCTGGCTGTAAAGATATGGATTAAAAATTATTTAGTATGGTCTCCAAAATAATTAATCTCTGTCAGAGCCATCCTCCTAAAAGAGCACATGCTAAAAGGCCTAGGAGCTTGCAAAGCTGGACCATGCTGCTATTCTTTTCCACAGCTTCCATCACACCCATGGTACACAGCACCTCACTTCTAGCCAGTGACATGTTGGTGCATCTGTAACTATTGGCTCTTTAGAAGGAGAAACAAAACCAAAACAAACAAATCCCAAATTTATAGCCTTTGCCAATTTCTGTAGTATAGATACTCTCACCATGACTGATTTCAGGTTGCCAATGCGATATCACTGAACATGGAGTTAGGAAGAGACACAGTTGGCTCTTACAAAGCAGATGCAAGGACAGATGTGCGATGTACAATACTGCTCCTAGCCTAGAAGCTCCACTCTTAACCTCTGCTTTGCTGCTTCAAAGGCTGAAAATCTAGTGAGGTTGAAATGATTTAAACTGTTTCCCTAGATTGAACTCTGGGAAACCTGTCAGCTGGAGTGAAGGAAGCTGTCTTTTGTGTTTCTATGTGGTAGCATACCTGCATGCATGATGCTGGCATTAAAAACAAGACATACAGACCAATGAAGCAGAACAGAAAGTCCAGAAATAAACCCATGCATATACCATCAGCTAGTGTTTGACAAATGAGTCAGTGAAGTGAAGTCACTCAGTCATGTCTGACTCTTTGTGACCCCAGGGACTATAGTCTATCAGGCTCCTCTGTCCATGGGATTTCCCAGGCAAGAGTGCTGGAGTGGATTGCCATTTCCTTCTCCAGGGACAAATGAGTCAAGTATGTGCAAAAGAGAAAAGATGGTCTCTTCCATAAATGGTTCTAGAAAAACTGGATATTCACACACAGAAGAATGGAACTGGACTCATATAGTACATCATACACGAAAATGAAATGCATTAAAGACTTAAATGTACCCAAAACCATGAAACTCTTAAAGGAAAAAAAAAGGGAAATATTTCCTTGACATTGGTCTTCACAATGATTTTTTATGGATATGACACTCAAAGTGCAAGCAACAAAAGCAAAAATCAGCTGGGAATATATCAAACCAAAGAAACTTCTTTATAACAAAAGAAACAGTCAACAAAATGGGAAGGAAACTTATCAAATGGAGAAAATAGTTGCAAACTACATACCTGATAAAGGGTTGATATCCAAAATATATAAGGTGTTAATATAATTCAGTGGGCTCCCCTGGTAGCTCAGCTGGCAAAGAATCTGCCCACAATGCAGGAGACCCCAGTTCAATTCCTGGGTTGGGAAGATCCCCTGGAGAAGGATAGATGACTCACTCCAGTATTCTTGGACTTCCCTGATGGCTCAGATGGTAAAGAATCTGCCTGCAATGCAGGAGACCTGGGTGCAATCCCTGGGTTGGGATGATCCCCTGGAGGAGGTCATGACAACCCACTCCAGTATTTTTGCCTGGAGAATCCCCATGGACAAAGGAGCCTGGTGGGCTATAGTCCATGGGGTCACAAAGAGTCAGACACAACTGAGTGACTAAGTACAGCACACAGCAATACAATTCAATAGTAAAAAACAAAACAAAAAACAAATAACCCAACTTAAAAACAAGAAAAAGACCTAAACAGATATTTTCCCAAAGAAGATATTTGAATGGTCAACAGGTAAGTGAGAAGTGCTCAGCATCAGTAATCATCAGAGAAAGGCAAATCAAAACCACAATGATATATCACGGCATGCCTGCTAGAGGGGCTACTATAAAAAAGACAAAAGATGTAAGTATGTATGAGGACGTGGAGAATAGGGAACATGTGCACTGTTGGTGGGATTTTAAACTAGCATAACCTTTGTAGAGACTAGAGATCTCTTCAAGAAAATTAGAGATACCAAGGGAACATTTCATGCAAAGATGGGCTCGATAAAGGACAGAAATGGTATGGACCTCACAGAAGCAGAAGATATTAAGAAGAGGTGGCAAGAATACACGGAAGAACTGTACAAAAAAGATCTTCATGACCCAGGCAATCAGGCAATCACAATGATGTGATCCCTAATCTAGAGCCAGACATCTTGGAATATGAAGTCAAGTGGGCCTTAGAAAGCATCACTATGAACAAAGCTAGTGGGGGTGATGGAATTCCAGTGGAGCTCTTTAAAATCCTGAAAGATGATGCTGTGAAAGTGCTACACTCAATATGCCAGCAAGTTTGGAAAACTTAGCAGTGGCCACAGGACTGGAAAAGGTCAGTTTTCATTCCAATCCCAAAGAAAGGAAATGCCAGAGAATGCTCAAACTACTGCACAATTGCACTTATCTCACATGCTAGTAAAGTAATGCTCAAAATTCTCCAAGCCAGGCTTCAGCAATACGTGAACCGTGAACTCCCTGATGTTCAAGCTGGTTTTAGAAAAGGCNCCAGGATGAGATGGCTGGATGGCATCACGGACACGATGGACGTGAGTCTGAGTGAACTCCGGGAGATGGTGATGGACAGGGAGGCCTGGCGTGCTGCAATTCATGGGATCACAAAGAGTTGGACACGACTGAGCAACTCAACTGAACTGAACCTTTGTAGAAAGCACTATGGATGTTCCTCAAAATATTAAAACTAGATCCATAATATGATGTAGCACTTCCACTTCAGGTTCAAAGGAAATTCAAAGGAAATGAAGTCACTACCTTGAAATCATACTTGTACTTTCCTGTTCATTACAGCATTATTTACCAAGACATGGAAACAATCTAAGGGTTATTTGATAGATGGAGGGATAAAGAAGATGTGAAATTATGTATATAATGAATAATAGAAGTATTATTCAGCTATACGAAGGAGGGAGATCCCTCCCTTTGTGACAACATGGATGAAACTTGAGGGCATTATGCTCAAACAAAGACAAATACTGTGTGATCTCACATACATGTGGAGTCCAAACAACTGAATTCACAGAAACAGAGAGCAGGTGGTAGTTGCCAGGGGTAGCAGGTGGGGATGGAGGTGGACACATGGATGAGTAGTGGGGGAAATTGATGAAGGTGATCAAAGGGTACAAACTTTAAGTTATAAGATGAATATGTTCTGAAGATGTAATGTATAGCATGGTGACTACAGTTAATTATACTGTATTCTGTATTTGAAGATTTAAAAGTTCTCACCACATGTACACCCATGGCTGATTCATGTCAACGTATGGCAAACATCACTACAATATTGTAAAGTAATTAGCCTCCAATTAAAATAAATAAATTAAAAAAGTTCTCACCATAAACACACAAAATTACAACTATGAGGTGGTGGATGTGTTAACAAACCTCAGTTTGCAATACACACACAATAAAATCACTATGTTTTACATCTGAAACTTACAATGAATACATGCCAATAGTATCTCAAAGCCAAGGATATTTAAGTTTTAATCTTGTTTTACTTTTAAATAAGTGACTGAGTTCTTCTGGCTTTTAAGAATCTCTTTTATTATTCAATCCAAAGGTAGTTCCTAGATTACAAAAAGAAAGTCTAAGCCATTCAGAGCAATGTAAGAGGAAAAGATGAAGGCTTGGACATGCAACACAATAAAATGTTTTCATGTTTGTCAGTCCTATTTCACTTATTATAAATGCTCAGTATACCTATGACTTGTATGTATTAGATACTGTCAGACATTAACAACTTTGAACAGCTGCTATACAGGAGATTTATTTTATGACCAGTGAGCTGGCAGTCTTTTTGGGTTTTTCACCTCATGTGTGAAAACAGTTTTGACCCCATAGAATCCCAGAAATTATCTTAGGTATCCTCAGGAATTCCTGGGGGCTATAATTTGGGAGCCACTGATCTAACCTAATTATGTCAAGCATGCTTATCTTTCCAGAGGTTAGTACAATTTGAGCCAATGATGGTTAGGGAAGGTTTGTGGAGGCTTGTGAATGAGGAAGTTTCTTGACACCAAAAGAACCATAGGAATGAACCTCCTCTTCTTTCCAGATGTGAACCAATAAGTATACAGCCTCATTTACTCCTGGCATCCACCTTGTGATCTGGGGTGAAACCAGCTTTAACCTGACTAACTCTGCATGTGGGAGAGGAGAAATGAAGACACTTTAGTCTTTGATGATGTTATTTAACTGCTGGATGAGTCCATATGGAAGTCTTGAAATGACTCGAGAAGGTTTGAGTTGGGTTCTTGCTTTACATGATGCCAAATGCATGAACAGTGGCATCTATGTTTTTTTGAAAAACTTGTATTTTTGTGGATTTTCAGTAGATGACAGCATGAGTTCCTGTAACCTTCTCTGTCCCTTGTGTAAACATCAGGCAGTTAACATGAGAGATGAGACATGGGTAACACAATGGATAAACACTTCAGTGAGCTGGAAACAGAAAGGAAACACAGAGTGGGGCATAGGTTCTGAAGCTGAAGCAACCCACTGGATTTTGGGATTGAAACAGAAAGTGACTGCAAGTAGTTTAACTCCCATGAGAAACAGGAATAAGACATGGTACATACATGGCCTGGGAGTGGAGCCAGATACCGTGTGAAATGGGGCAGTGGTAGGGGGTGAGAAATGATCCTCAAGAAGGATTGCAGTCTGGAAAACATCTGTGAATGCTTTTTGAACCTGAAGCTGCTAGAGGTTTCACCAAGAGAGTGGCTGGATTGAATAAGAACAATTACACATCCAGGAAACCTGCGAGCCTGGTGCTGGCCTTAGGGCACTGACCTTTGATATCCTGTTGAAAAAGAGACTCTGAGCACCTAGGACATCTAGCTTAGATCTTGAGCCAGTACTGGCCTGTGTTTAGGCACCTGCGATTATATGAAATGGGTAGGAGTGATACAGAAAAGGATGCTCTCATATAAGGATATATAAAAATTCCAAAGCATACAAAGAAAGGTAACCGATACATCTGACAAATTAAAAAGGCCTGAAAATCACCTCCTGAGGAAATGAAAATAAAAGAACATTCTGAAAAAAAAATCTTCCTTAAGACAGTGTAAAATATTCAAATGTATTATATATGCCACCCATTGAAAGAACAGAAGGTTATGCAACAAAATGGGCTGATACAAATTTAAAGAAATAAATGTGTGAAAATTTTCAGTATACAGAAACATGCACTAATCAGAGGAAACCATATAAAATATTATTTCTGTTTTTAACTCTTTAAGTGCTTCCTTAACACTGAGGAATAGTTTTATATATATACACACACACGTATATACATATATTTTAGTTCATCATATTACAGAAGTACTATTGTGTTTTAAGTATTATTTCTACTCCCTTTTACCTTGCTAAATTTTTTAAATTGCTTTTTTTTTTGTCATTTTGGGGGTAACCTTGGTAATATTAAATTTGTAAATAACATTTTTTGATTCAGCTATTTTAGGCAACAGAAGCATCAGTCAATCTCATAGGGAGCACTTCCCTACAAAGAAGTCCCTTTTCTGATAAGAAAACTAGGCTTTTCCACCTCACATTATTAACCAAACAGTCACCAGGTACAGGCTAACCTGGAGTGGGCAATACCTTGGGCAAGGTGGCTTCCCAGAATGTGTTTGGGTTCAGTGACTGTCTTGTTCCTTTAAGCTTAAGTGCTTTAGGCATCTCACATTATCGAAATAAAGGGACTTTACCCAGCTTGTATATTGGCATTGGTCCTCTAGAAAGCAGAACTAAGGCATGGATGAAAGTGCTAATTCTTAGTAACTGACAGCTCAGGACAGAGGGATTGTGGGTAAAGAAAGCCAGGGGGCCAGGAAAAGTGTCAAGCACTATCACGCTTTCTCTGTGTTCATGCACCGAACGCTGCCTCAACACTCACCACGAAAAGACTCAGCTGATGTGGTGCGTTCTGAGGCGGTGCTTGCTCCTGATGCGGGCTTGATAATTTCCACGGAACAGTCACATCTTACAGCAGTCTGGGAAGGGGAAATAGAAATGAGTATATATTTACCTAGCTCCTTCCATCCTTTGTTCACCTTTGTTGAGAGTCACCCCATGAGAAATCTAACTAGGTCTCAGATAGGTCCTTCTGGAGCTCCTACTGTTTGCGTCTTAGACCAGAATTGCACCATCTGGCATCTCAGCCGCACCTCAAGAAACTAGAGTCCACGTTTTGTTTTGTGGTATTTCATCTAAAACTGAAATCGTTGGACAATTCATCTCAAGTGAGCTATTAACTAAGAGAAATAAGAAAGAGGCAGAAAAGGGAATCTCAGCTGGCACACAAAACTTATGCAGTTTACTTTGCTCCTGAGTGGAGAAACCTTTTCCTTTATTCCCAAATCTGAAAAGTAAAGGGGGTTTTCGAAGTTTTGGTATCCAGTGTGTATTTGCTACAGGAATAGTGGCTCTTCTTTATTGGTTTATGGAAATTTTCTTCTATACTTAGTCTGCTACTTTTTCCTTTTTGTTTTTAGTAAAATGACAAGGTGTTCATTTTTTGAATAGTCTTTATTTATGCATGAAAATAGTCTTTTTCCTTGCATTTTCACCTTATTTCTAAATTGTGTTGATATACTTTCTAATGCTAAAATTGCATTCTTGGGATAGAGGTTGCTTATGGGTAGCCTATTATTTTTTAAAACACATGCTGAGATCAAGTTATTAATATTTTTATTTATGGTATTTATTTCTAAGTTAAGCTTGGTCCATGATTATAGTTTATTACTTCCTTTCATCAGTTGTTTGTAACGAGGTTATATGTGCCTTATAAAAGGTTTGGAGAACTTTCCAGCTTGAGATTCTGGAATAATATGTATAAAATTATGATTATCTGTTCCTTGAAATAGTACTAAAACTTTTTGAACTCCATGCTTTTCAGGGATAAGAGAAAGTTATTACCAATTCTATTTTTTTTCAATGATTATTGGATTAATGACATTTTCAAGTTTTTTCTTGANTTAGCTCTTTCAAGGAATATTTTTGGCATAACTGGGGAAATTTTATTATGGATTGTATATTAGATGATTTATAGAATTGCTATTAATTAGTTTAGCCATAGATATAGCACTTTTGATTATGTAGGAGAATACCTTTATGTTTAAGAGGTGTAAGCTGAAATACTGAGTGTTGAATATTATAAAGTATTGGGGAACAGGAGAAGAAGATGTGGGGGGAGAGGGAGAGAGGGAGAACACAAGCAAATGGGATGAATGCTCAAAAGGTACAATGAAAAATTCAAATTATTAGGTAAGTATTGTATTTCAAAATATCTAAGAAACTCCATGTGGGAAATGCCACTGGTATTGTTTTATATTTATAAATCATCCATAAAATAATAAACTTTTAATATTAACTAAATGATTCTTTATCACTAGGGTAATTTTTTGCTGTTAATAAAACCCCCCAAATTTAATGATTTAAGTAAGATAAGGGGCACTTCTGTCTCATGTAATAACATCTGGGGTTCTGTAGTTTGGAGCCATTTTGGTTGCTTCACTATCATTTCTGTTTTGCTTTATCATTTTTAACATCAACTATGTATATTGGACCATTGTTGCCTGAGCTTCAGAAATCACACTAATATCTTAAGAAAGTAGGAAAGAGGAAGAGACAAATTTGGATATGTCCATTCTCCCTTAGAATCACTTCTTGAAGACAGTTCTACCAAGTGGCTAGCATTTAGTCATATGGCCACTAAAACTTGCAAGAAAGGTTGGGAAATGTGCTTTTATTCTCGGTTAAAATGATCTACTTCTGTTTTATTGACTATGCGGACCTCACAGTCAGTTGACTGTGTGGATCACAATAAACTGAAAAATTCTGAAAGAGATGGGAATACCAGACCACTTGACCTGCCTCCTGAAAAATCCATATGCATGCAGGTCAGGAAGCAACAGTTAGAACTAGACAGAGAACAACAGATTGGTTCCAAATTGGGAAAGGAGTACATCAAGGCTGTATATTGTCACCCTCCTTATTTAACTTATATGTAGAGTACATCATGAGAAACACTGGGCTGGATGAAGCACAAGCTGGAATCAAGATTGCCAGGAAAAATATCAATAACCTCAGATATTCAGATGACACCATATTTATGGCAAAAAGTGAGAAGAACTAAAGAGCTTCTTGATGAAAGTGAAAGGGGAGAGTGAAAAAGTTGGCTTAAAATTCCACATTCAGAAAACGAACATCATGGCATCCTGTCCCATCACAATAGATGGGGAAACAGTAGAAACAGCGAAAGGCTTTATTCTTTTGGGCTCCAAAATCACTGCAGATGGTGATTGCAGCCATGAAATTAAAAGACGCTTACTCCTTGGAAGAAAAGTTATGATCAACCTAGAGAGCATATTAAAAAGCAGAGACATTACTTTGCCAACAAAGGTCCGTTAGTCAAAGCTTTGGTTTTTCCAGTAGTCATGTATGGATTGAGAGTTAGACTATAAAGAAAGCTGAGTGCTGAAGAATTGATGCTTTTGAACTGTGGTGTTGGAGAAGACTCTTGAGAGTCCCTTGGACTGCAAGGGCATCCAACCAGTCCATCCTAAAGGAAATCAGTACTGAATATTCATGGGAAGGACTGATGCTGAAGCTGAAATTCGATACTTTGGCCACCTGATGCGAAGAACTGACTCATTTGAAAAGACCCTGCTGCTGGGAAAGATTGAAGGTGGGAGGAGAAGGGGACAATAGAGGATGAGATGGTTGGATGGCATCACTGACTCAATGAACATCAGTTTGAAGAAAATCCGGGCATTGGTGATAGGGAGGCCTGGCTTGCTGCAGTCCATGGGGTTGCAAACAGTCAGACATGGCTGAGCGACTGAGCTGAACTGAAAATGTATCTAGCCAGTAATCAGATTCTATTACTAAGGAAGATGATGAGAAATAACACTGGAGCAAAAACTAGCAGTTTGTCTCCCTGACTGTTGTGATAGCTATGTGAGATATGGGGAATATCTTTTACTTCTGGCTGTATGTTGTCATATTTCTGGCACAGATAGTAACAAATCATCTTGTTTGGGGAACTGAAAAGGAGGGAAGCTCTCCCCCATTTTGACTACCTGATCTTTCTGGTGCACTTAGTGTGGTCTCTTTCCAATTTTTAGATTTTATTGGGTTGGTCAAAAAGTTCATTTGGCTTTTGCTGTCACATCTAGAGACCATAAAATATTTGCAGTCTTGTAAATTACCAATTTTCTATGATGGAATTTGGTTTCCTTCCATCTTTTTCTCTTTGCCTAATTTTATTGTTCATTTTATTTCTTTAATTGTTTTGTTTTCCTTTAAAGAGAGTCCTTTTTAATCACCCTTGTATCCATTTTGCTCATTGCTCCTGTGTAGGCTTCCTACATTGGGGTTTATTCCACTGTTACAGAACATCATAACACAAACTCCATTTGTGTTTATCCTGATATTTTAGATTATGTCAAAATCATTATTTGATTTTTTCCCCTTCCTAATAAAGAATTAAATGTTTTATGTCTGCTTTTGGTCAGGTTTTTTTTTTTTTATTTCCCTTTCTAGGATAAAAGTGAATGATTTATGGAGAGGAAAAATATTGACTGCTATCTGAAAAGCTACTGTACCGTTCTTTTCAGATAAAATAAATTTTAGGTCAGATGCACAGCTGCAGATTGAAAATTTTCCCCAAAGATTAATAAGGATTTAGCAGTTCAGAACTGCAGTGTGGTTAGCCTTTCTGTTATGGGTGTTTCAGTCAGCTTATGCCACCTGTTGGGATGCAAGCCTCCATCACCATTCACAGTGCTACTTTTCTCTCTTCCGCTTGTTCTCATTGATGAATGGCTGTAGTTAGAAAATAGCACTGGTACTAACTGACTAGCTGCAAAAGGATATTAGAGGCCCTGATAACTTTTTAAGGATGTTCCTTGGTGTTTTATGATAGCTCTTGGATGTTATACTGTCTATAGTTTTTAAAAGATTTGTCAGAGTCAATTCACAGGGCAAATTGAAAATCAATTATTATTTTTTAGCAGCAAAATCACAATCTGTGTAACATAGACATTTTTCAAATGATTTTTATGGTTAATCTCATATTTCATATTTTCATAACCTTGTGTGCTATTGCTACCATTTGACGGAGAAAACAGCGGCCAGAGTGGTTAAGTGATTTATCTGTGGGCAGCTCTGTTAGCTTCTGCCTCTACTCTTGGTGTCAGTACCCCACGTACTCTCTTTCGTGTCCAGATTCGGACAACAGATAAGTCCCCCTACTTCTCCAGGACAGTATCCCAAGCCTCCTAATTTCCAGTTTATCCATCTTGGGAATGAGATGTAAGTACCTTTTGGTAATGGCTTCTCTAGCCTTAAAGTCATGATGTTTAATACTCACTGGGATAGGAGAATTCTTGTGGGCATAACTTTTTGTTTTCTGTCGGAGATTTTGAACAGTTTTCATCTAGTTTCTTCTGAAATAACACATGTGTTGAGGGAGCAGTTTCATAAATGTGCTAAAAGTTAAGACTGATAAGAGGTTTGATACATATGACTCAACATTGATTACGTTAAGCTCAGAACAGTAAGCTACATACACTATAACTTAATTTTATATGTTTTGCAACTTTCATTTTTAGTTGTGCTATTACCGATTGGATTTGAAGCACTGAGATGGGGATGTTGTAACTTGTTATAAAGAATGAAAACTAAGCTTACTAATTTTGTTCATTGCCTTGACTCCAGCAACTAGCTCAATGCCTGATTTGGCATATAGTAGGCACTCAACAAATATTTGTTAAATGATTGAATGACTAAATGAATGCATCAAAAATGATTTTCTAGAAAGCTAATAATATAAAATTATTTGGGACATGGATGATTCCCAATAAAATGCAAAGGAATTACTATGTAAATTAGATGACAACAAATGTGAACACTTGAACTTTAGTGAAATATCAGATCTTGTAAATTTGCAAGAGCATCTGATGTTAGAATCCCTGCCAGTAGAACCTATGTCAATCATCCCACCATATTAATTACTGATGCTTTAAAAAATTGAAATGTGGAATAGCTATTTTATGTTAGTATAGTTTGGGCATTTGAATAAACAAGATAATTCAAATTGCCTATAAATGTTTATGATGCTTGTAAAACATGATACTTTAGTTGAAATTTTGTATGGGCAATATATTTCTTTTTAAAAAAAACAGACTATTAATAGTGTTTCTCATGATATCACAGCCAAAGGCATATGAGAAGAATTAGTTTGAATAAGCATAAGATACTCACTAATAAAATTATTTTGTTTAGAAGAGCACTGGAGATTATACTTTAAAAAATTGACTCTAAAAGTAAAAGAGAAAGTGAAGCATCTGGTTTGACATTGGTGTGTGCATTCATGCTCAGTTGTGTCCAACTCTTTGAAACCCATGGACTGTAGCTTGCCAGGCTCCTCTATCCAGGCAAGAACACTGGAGCAGGCTGCCATTTCCTACTCCAGGGGATCTTCCTGACCCAGGGGTCAAATCTGCGTCTCTTACACTGACAGGTGGATTCTTTACCACTAGTGCCACCCGGGAAAGTGACATTAGTGCATGCTTTATCAACCGGGGTAGAAGTTCACTGTATGTGTAAGCTTGTCGAGTGCTCTTGTTTAAATGATAGAAAATAAAGACATGAATGTCAAAATGGCCTTATGTATTTCATTACTTTTTTTGTTTCCAACTGTCTTGTGTCTTGTTAAAACACAGGCATAATTTCATGTGCAGTTGCTATTAGAAATGAGCACAAAGATGAGGTGCCAGTGGGTGTTTGTAAAGTCTTATCTCCACGCTGCAAATGTGCTTAGAGTCTGTGCAAATGAAATTCTTCAGAAGCTTTCCAGGGTAGATCTGCTGTTGCTGCATGCCCAACTAAATGCTTCCTTTCCTATATCAGACATTTTTGCAAAAACTTTTGGCTGCTATCTCTTTTCCAAAGCCTATGAATGTGTGGATTCAGTGAATGGAGCCACATATTTAATTTGGGTAAATTTTATGAAAAAGTATAGGTTTTCTATAGAAATTTGTACCTACAGTTTCACTAGTCCCACTCCAACATCCTCTTGGGTTGAGCTGCACTGGATATAATACTTTCACCGTGCATTAATGAGGGAGATCCTCTGAGTATCACTGAAGGGAAAAACTCACTAGGCGCGTGTAAGCCTTGTCCTGACTGAGTAAGCTGCACTGCTGGACTTCTATGGGGGGTTCAAGCAGAGGTCTCAGTCTGGCATGTTGGTCCCAGACCTTTGTTGTTCCCAAAGCTCCATGATTTGCTATAGGAGGAGGCTTTTCACAGAGAAGAGCCTTTCCAGTTGAGTAAGCAGAGCAGGAGGAAAGGAACATGGTCTAGGAGGACCCTTGTGCTTCTGAGGGATACACAGAAAGGATCTGTCAGGAAGTCACGGGACGTGAGGTTGGATAGGAGGGCAGGAAAGCACAGCCCCTCTCATCAGGTGCATAGCTCTTTGTTTAACACTGTCTGTATGCTTCAAGGATATGTTCATTGTTCTATGGCCTGCTTCTGGAAGACTAGCATCATCTTATACTTATGAAGTGCTTTAAAATAAAATTGGTTTTAAACATACAAATCCGATAATAATTGCTATAATTTAAAAGGATCTGACTGTACATGGAAAATGTACTCTATATACAATAGTTCCCCTTCTCTGTGGGGGATATGTTCTAAGACCACTAGTGGATGCCTGAAACTATGGATAACACTGAATTCTATGCACACTATGCTTTTTCCTGTTACATACCTATGATAAAGTTTAATTTATAAATTAGGCATAGGGGCTTTCCTGGTGGCTCAGTGGTAAAGAATCGGCCTGCCAGTGCAGGGGATACGAGTTCAATCCTTGGTCCAGGAAAAGCCCACATACCATAGGAAGACTAAGCCTGTGTACCACCGCTACTGAAGCCCATGTGCTTACAGCCTGTGCTCCTCAACCAGAGAAGCCACCACAATGAGCCCCAGCGCTGTAACTAGAGAAAGCCTGCACACAGCAACGGGAGACCCAGCACAACCAAAGAGTAAGTAAATCTTAAAAAAGATAAATTAGGCACAGTAAGAGACTACCAACGATCATCAACAGCGAAATAGAAAAATTATAACAATATACTGCAATAAAAGTTATGTGAAGGTGGTCTTTCTCTCAAAATATCTCATAATACAATTTTAATGCCTTTCTATCTTAACTAAAACACTTAGCCTGCACGGTGGCTGAACTTTCACAGTCTGAGATGTGACAGCAAAACTAGTGTGAATTTCTTTACCTTTACAGTTTCAGAGTTCTTAACATGGGTCTTAGCAACCTCAGCATATTTTTTTTTCTTTCCTTATTAAGTTGAGAACTTTTACCTTTTCACTTAAGGAAGAACTTGGTTCCTCTTTGGCATATCTGAGTTGCCAGCATCACTACTCTTGAGCGTTGGGGCCATTATTAAGTAAAAGAAGTATTAGCTGAACACAAGTGCTGAGACAGTTGCTCTGAGAACCAAAGTGGCTACTAAGTGAGTAACAGAGGGATGTGCAGGACAAAGGGGTGATTCACGTCCCCTTGTGGAATGGAGCAGACAGCCGGAGATCTCATCCTGTCACACAGAATGATGGGAAATTGAAAACTTATGAATTATTTATGGAATTTTCCATTTAATATTTGTGGACCACAACTAACCATGGTTAAATGAAACAGAAAAGACCGCAGATCAGGGAGATGATTGCATTATCTAATAAAACCTTCAAAACAACTGTGAGTTAGGTAGTGTTACTTTCTTCTGTTAGAGAGAGAAATGGAAATCTATTTAATATTCACAAAACCCCTTGATTTTCAAAGTATGTAACAGGTCATTTGTTTAGCATGATGTGGTACTGCTGCTGCTGCTAAGTCGCTTCAGTCGTGTCCAACTCTGCGACCCCATAGACGGCAGCCCACCAGGCTCCCCCGTCCCTGGGATTCTCCAGGCAAGAACACTGGAGTGGGTTGCCATTTCCTTCTCCAATGCATGCATGCATGCTAAGTTGCTTCAGTAATGTCTGACTCTGTGTCACCCTATGGACAGCAGCCCACCAGTCTCCTCTGTCCACGGGATTCTCTAGGCAAGAGTACTGGAGTGGGGTGCCATTTCCTTCTCCAATGCATGCATGCATGCTAAGTCACTTCAGTAATGTCCGACTCTGTGCGACCCCATGGACAGCAGCCCACCAGTCTCCTCTGTCCACGAAATTCTCCAGGCAAGAGTACTGGAGTGGGTGACATTTCCTTCTCTTCATGATGCAGTAAAGACTGGGCAAAGGTAAGACGTGAATATGGACTTCCAGCCTCTAAGTGCACTGCCTCCACTGATACCTAGATGCAAACATATTCTGAGGATCAAAGCAGAAGGGCAAGTACAGGCTCTGGTTTTGGAGGACACAGACTTGAAAGACAGGCATGCTGCTCCCTAACTGCAGACCTGCGTGAGCTAATTCACATTCTTGAGTCCCAGTTTGCTAAATTGTTAACATCTGAATAAGTGCAGCACTTCCTCAAAGGATTCTTGGAAAGATTAAGTCCTATAAGGCACTTCAAGTGACTGGCACACAGTAAGTGCTTAATAAATATGAGGTCTTCAACTTCACTATTACCTTTATTTTTACTTTTATCTAAGGACAACTCTGAGTCTAATTCAAGTCTAATTCTAAATCCACTTAGGAATAACTCATAAAGGGTCTGGAAAAGGTGGGTGTATCTTTTCGAGTCCCTATGAATAATTTATTAAGTTTTAATTGTCCCTTTCAACAGCAGTAGCTTTTCTAATACGTTCTTTTAAAAATAGAATTAGATCACATTTGGTGTAAGGTAAAACATCTATGCCTTTCTCATCTTATCCAATTCATCTCTGAAATTTAATTTTCAGATGAAAAATTTGGAGATCTTCTTAAATATGCATCATAGACAGTGGTAGCCCATGATTTGGATATTTGTGTTGGTTAAACTCAGATTTACCAAGTAGGCTGTGAAGTAAACACATGGAAAATATGCTTAAGTAAAACACTCCAACTGCTTTTGAAGTCTATTGAGATACATAGCTGCTGAGGAACTATTAAGAAGACAGGGTCAGTTTTCAAAAAAGAATGTTTCTTCTCTTCTAAGAAAATGCAGTATGTTATCATTATAAAACAACTGGAAAAATGAAAAGGAAGGAAAATGTGTGTATGTATACATGTCTGTGTTGTATTAGTATAACAAATTCAATCTCATTATCTGGGGTGTGCAGAGCAGTTTAGAATTTATTCCTTTATAACTGTCCTTGTTTTCTGCATGAGTTCCCTTCCATACTACAGTGGGGTGGGTAAAAAAGAAAATAACTGTATTTAGCCCAAATTTATAATCTGTGTTCTTTCCAATAATTTAAACTGCCTTTCAAAGAAAATGAGTCTCTGCTTGGATGACTCAGGCAAATGATTATGCTCATGCTTGCCTTTTCAAAGATCATTCCTAGTAGTAGTTTTGGGGAGGGAGGTGATTGAGGTGATATGACTTTGAGAAAATGGAAGAGGTGGGCTCTTTGGATCTGCTCAGTGCTATCTGGCTCACTTTGTGTGGCTGCCATGGAATGACCAAGCAGAACTGATCTCTCCTTGGTGATGTCCGTGGTATGACTGGTTCCACCTGACTTTTTGAGGAGATGTGATTAAACTACACACTGCAATGAACAGTCACCATTATTTGCCTCTGGTTTCAATTTTCTCATATCTTGAGGGGACTTTGCTTGAAACTAGGACTCTTCTGGCCTGCCTATCCTTTTAGTACCTCCGTACCCTCTAACAGATTTGGGTACACAACTGAGTGTCTAGCATGTGCATTCAGGTTGAGGGAACCAGGAGCTGTAGAACTGCCTCTGCCTGGTCCATCTGCTGCAGAGCCGGCGAGACATGACTTCTTTCTTCTTCCGTCTGCCTCGTCTTTGCAGAATTCAACTGCAATCAAAAGTATATATACTTTTTCTTTTTTCATATGTTCTTTTTTCTCTTAGTTTCTCTGATCTAGTTTCATCCTCTCTAAGTCTAAAATCTCCTTTTTCCTAAGTCTAGACTCAAAAGTAAATTAATGATAGATAGAGTACATGGAGCAAGAAAACCATTTGTTGATAGAGGGACAGGAAGCATTTAAAAATATCTTACCTGATATCTGTCTTTCATTTCTTTCCTAGGAACGAAGATATACATATAATGCAAAGAAGAACCCTAATTTTCTTTATAAATAAATCTAGATAGATTTCATGTTTCTGAATTCTGAAAGTGATGAGATTTGGGGACAGAGTCCTATTTCACATCATACTAAAAGAGAGAAAGAGAATTCTCTCTTGACCAAGTAATTCCATTAAAACCCAGGTTTAATATGTTAATTATGTGATTTATTAATGGCAGTGGAATTTCTAGAAAATATATCCCATATCAAACTGGAATTATTAACACATCTGATCACTAAAAATTCATATATCCTAAAACATCACTAAAAATTGAGACAAAGTGGCAAACTACTGTTGTAAAATCTTGGCCAAAAGATTATTTTCAAAAATCTTATACAGAATCTTGATCAATAAAAGCCTCAAACCCTATGGGATATAAGTAACAGTCATAATTAAGGAATTAACAAAACACAAGACACAAAGAACTCAATGAGTTTATGAAATCTTGTTCAATCTCACTAAGATCCAAATAAAATTCTATTCCTTCCAAGATATTCTAGATTCCTATATGTCAAATGGGCAGTTTTCTGTAATCCTGTGCTATCATTCTCTGCTACTGGGTGTGAACTTTCCTATATAGCCTCACGGCAGTGTATTAGCTATTTAACCACACAAAACCTTTGTCACTAATAATTCCACTTCTACAGATTTTACCTAAGGAATCATTAGAAATGTGTGCAAACATTGTTGGGACCTGACCTGAGCCATGACAGGCTCAACAGGCCACACTAGGCCTAAGCCTCAGGTTCTTGTAAGCATGAGTCATAATTCTAGGAAGCCCCCGATGACATCAAGGTCCCTGATGACACCAAGGTCCCCGATGACCCAAGGTTGAGACAATCAAGGTTATGTCAATCACCATGATGACCCAAGGTTGAGTCAGTTACCACACACCAACTAAACTATTGCTCAGACAAAAGACCACCTGTATATAAGCAGCTGTAATTCAGAGCTCGGGGCTCTCGTCAAGACTCCACTGCGCTGGATGAGACGGGAGCCCTAGCCCCGGGCTAGTAATAAAACCCCTTTATGTTTTTGCATTGCTGTGGATGTCTTATTCTCTCAGTTTTGGGGACTCAGACTCTGGGCACAACAACATATTTTTCCATTTCTATTTCTTACAGCATTTGAAAATGACTTCGAACTAGAAATGTCCAAATTATCAAATATTCAGATTAGGTAAATAAAGAAATATGTCCGTATAGTGGAATACCATGCAGACATTAAAAATGCTGTTGCAGGGCTTCTCTGGGGGGCTGCTGGTCAAGAATCTGCCTTGCAGTGCAGGGGACACTAGTTTGATTCCTGGTCTGAGAAGATTCCACCTGCCACAGAGCAACTAAGCCCATGAGCCACAGCTGCTGAGCCTGCCCTCTAGAGCCAGCAGGCCACCACTCCTGAGCACACGTGCTGCGACCGCTGGAGCCCGTGCACCTAGAGCTGGGGGTCTGCACCGAGAGAAGCCGCCGCAGTGAGAATCCCGCACACTGCAACTAGAGGAAGCTCTTGTGCAGCCACGAAGACCCAGCACAGCCAAAAAGAATGTTGCTGTAGAAATGCCAACATGCTAACAATACATTGTTTATGTAAAGAAAATAGGTTATAAAAATATATGATATATTTGAAACATACGGGTGGTGTGTGTGTGTGTGTGTGTGTGTGTGTGTATACGTGCTATATCCTAGATGATAAAATGGTACCCTATTACGCCCCTCTTGATTTGTGTGCCAAAGCTGGCTATTCCTGTGCATATGCTGAAAGTCACATGCAAGCGCAATCACATCCGTCTTTTTTATTAACATTTAGTTTTATTAGAATTTCCCTGGACTGGAATTCAAAGCTGCCTGTAACTACTACTTCTAACCACCTCACTGGTTCCAGCTGGCAGCTCAGCTCCCACCTCTGCCTGCAGTGAAGGCTTTAGGAGCAGTTTCTGTGAAGCTGGTGGCTAGGGCTTTGCTTGGGTCTCTCCACACTTGCTATTCTAATAGAGAGCCTGGCCCGGCCTTCATAAGCTCACAACTTGCTACCCTCCCAGTGAACTTACCTCAGCAGTCAGAGCTAGGCGGCCTGCCTTGGACATGTTGGAGGAGAGAGAAGCTGTGTATGAGGCAAACAAATGTTTCTGAGGCAGATAATTATGTTGTCTTTTCACCCCAGCAAAGATAAGGGCCAGAAAGTGTGTTCTTGAAGCTGAGCAGGCTGAATGTTGATGTCGCTGCACAAGCTTCATTAAATGAACTATGTTTAAAACTATAGAGGCTTCAGGAGTCTTTATATTTAGTGAGAATTAAAGGACGTACCTTGACCACAGTATTTCTTTACTCAAAGCAAAAAGAATTTAAAAGTATAAGTCTACACCATCAAAATAACAATATAGAAATGATTCTGCATGTGCTGTTAGTGAAAGTGAAAGTGTAGTCACTCAGTCGTGTCCAACTCTTTGTGACCCCGTGGACTGTAGCCCTCCAGGCTCCTCTGTCCATGGAATTCTCTAGGCAAGCATACTAGAGTGGGTTGCCATTCCCTTCTCCAGGGGATCTTCCCAACCCAGGGATCGAACCTGGGTCTCCCGCATTGCAGGCTGATTCTTTATCGTCTGCACCACCACGGAAGCCCATGTACTATTAGGAATGTACTTAAAAATTCTGACTTATGTGGTGTCATCATCTCTTGTAGCCACTACTTTCTGGACATAATGACATAAAAGTATGCAAATTGAGCAAATCCTGACAGTTACAAAATCCCTAACAGGAGTTTTTGTCCACCTTCTGTATGATACGTTTAAATCACAGATTAGCTGGTAATTTTAAGAAGTGCTATAAAATAGTTTAATTAGTAGAGCACTAGTTGTCTTTTAATTGATGGCTCATCACAATTTGATTTTTTACGTGTAAGGGACATTTCAGATTAAGAACATACTTATTGCCTTGCACATGATATAACCCATAAGGGATTAATATCCAACATATGTAAACAGCTCATATTATCTCAAAATCAAAACAGCCCAATTAAAAATGGGGAGAAAAACTAACATTTTTTTCTGAAGAGAGCATGCAGATGGCCAGCAGGCACATGCAAAGATGCTCAATATCACTAGTCATCAGGGAAATGCAAATCAAAATTAATACAGTGTGATACCACCTCACACCTGTCAGAATGGCTATCATCAAAAAGAACACAAACCACAAATATTGGCAAGGATGTGGAGAAGAAGGAACCCTTGTACACTGTTGGTGGGAGTGTAAACTGGTGCAGCCACTGTGGCGAGAAGCATGGAGGTTTCTTAAAAAACTAAAAATAGAACTACCAAATGACACAGCAATTCCATTCCTAAGTATGTATCTGAAAAACCAAACACAGTAATAAAAAAGATTCAAGAACCCGAGTGTTCATGACAGCATTGTTTACAGTTGTCAAGATATGCAAGGAACCAAAGTGTCCATCAACAGACAAATGCATTAAGAAGAGGTAATGTACACACACACACACACACACAATTGAATACTACTCAGCCATAAAAAAGAGTGAAGTTTGGCCATTTGAGCAACAAGGATGGGCTTGAAGGGCCTTATACTTGGAAGGCATGAGTGAAATAAGTTAGACACAGAAAGACAAATACTGTGTGATATCACTTAAGCATGGAATTAAAACAAATGTAACAAACTAGTGACTATAACAAAAGAGCAATCTCATAGAGAAGCAGCTAGTAGTTGCCAGTGGGAAGAGGGAAGCGAGGAGGGAGGGGCAGTAAAGGGACAGGGGATTAAGAGGCACACATTATTAGGTATAAAATAAGCTACAGGGATATGTTATACCACACAGGGAATATAGTCAATATTTTATAATAACTATAAATGGAATATAATCTTTAAAATTGTGAATCATGATATTGTATACCTGTAACATATAGTATTCTACAGCAAATATACTTCAGTAAAAAAGAAAGTATTTGTTGCAAGCACATACTTGTGTGTTTAAATTATCTTTCAAGACAAATGTGTGAGTTTATCCTGCTGTTAACAAGATTTACCAGTACTAAAAATAGTGTGATAGGTCAATTTGCACTGATGTTTCTGTTTCTTTCTGTCAGTGCTACTCAGAGGTAGAGTAAGGAAGCCTTGTTTGTTAAACAAAAAGTTGAAGGAAATCGGGTCATGGATTTGAATGTATAATATAGAAGTTCACAACTTTGGACAATTCAGTAGAACCTCATTTTTCTCACTGTTTCCTTATTTGCTCAGTGACAGGCTGGAAGAAATATTAATGAGAAGTTTTATCAGAAGTGTTCCATAATGTTCATATTAAATTAGATGCCACTTAAATTTGGAATATGTTTTCCAGTTATTGTTTTTTATTGTTATTGACTGGGAAAATGATAAAACATAGCATCCTTGAGTTATGGATGTACATATTTCACTTCAGCTTTTTAATAAAAATGCTTGAGCATCTGTTAGGCACCCAACATTCTTTATGTACACTAGATAGAGTGTGGTATATATAGAGTGATGAATTAGGCATAGTTTCTGTTCTAGAGAGACTTGTGATCCAGGAGACAGGACCTTAGATATTTTACTAGTCCACGTTATAGATGAGGAAATTATCTGATTCCCTTCCTAAACTAGAAGTCAACAAGACTTCTAACATAAACTTCCCTGTTTATGTCTGTCTCTGAGAGGAGGGAGGTTAAGAGTGTGGTGGAGAGTGACTGCTTCATCAGGCTGGTCACACAGCAAATGGCCCATTTACAATTCAAGACTATCTTGAGTATTCTTGACCACTCATTCTTATCAAAGATTCCAACATAATTTCTGGAGAGAAAGGACAGTATTGTAAAACGAGAATAGATTGAGGAATCAAAGAGATAGCTTCGCATCCTTGTTCTGTACTATATGAACATTTTATGCTTGAAACAAATGACTAATGCTTCTGAGCCTCAGTTTTCTCATCTGTACAATATATGCAAAGTGGTTGAGATAAAATCATAAGCAAAAAGCAACCTCCCAGCTCCTTATTCCTAGTAGGTATTCAAGGAGAGTAGCTTTTGTTTCTTAGGATGAGGCCTAGGAACAAGATGATGTTTGAGTAAGGGGCATTTAAGAAAGCCATACTTTCAATGGAAAGAAGAGAATTCAAGACCATCAGATTTTCTATATGTAAGGTTATGTGGTCGAAGATCATAGATCAGAGATGAGAACTCCAAAAACGTGGGTGGCGTGGATTGCCAGAACCTTTGTCATTTCCCTGCATAGGTTTTCTATATTTTCTCTTCGCATTCTTCTCCATCTCTTTTCTCAGAGAGAATAGCAATGAATGTGTTGAATAATTAAATTCTAGCAGTAAAGAACCTGCTTGCCAATGTAGGAGATGTAAGAGATGCAGGTTTGATCCCTGGGTCAAGAAGATCCCCTGGAGAAGGAACCAGCAATCCTCTCTAATTTTCTTGCTTGGAGAATTACATGGACAGAGGAGCCATGGGGTTGCAAAGAGTTAGACCTGACTGAAGTGCCTTAGTACATAGCACACGTGCATTTATACTCCAGAACAAGGAAGGAGACTAAAAGGCAGGAGGATTTAAGACAGAATAAAGGCAAAGGTAACTACAGAGAGAGAGGAAGACCTGAGGCACAGAGGAGAAAGTGCTGGAGTGAGAAGATGACTCTGTGATTAGATCAGGAAGCCCTGGTTTTCAAACAATGGCCTGGGGAGCAGTGTGAGATGGCAGGGTTAGAGGTAAAAGCTGGAAACTTCTCTACTCCTGCATGCCTGAGGAAGCTGAAGGGAATTTGGTTTCCATTCTGGAAGTGAAATTTTAATAATCAGGAAAAACTTTGCAGGCAGAGAAGGTGTAGGAGTGACAGCAGCCACCAGGCTGAAGCTGCCAGCGGGGCCGTGGTGTCAGCCTGAAGTTTAAAAGTTTTCATCCCAATAAATGGGATTCTAATCACTCCACATTAGTATAAGCACAAGAACTCTGCTAAGTTTAATAAACATTTTTATTTTCATCTTTTACATAATATGTGTATAACATTTATAATTTCTACTAATCGCCTTAATGTCCAGAGATGTCTCCAAGAGAAGAAGTCCTCACTCAGCATGCTAAATGGATTATGATGATCACCTTATTTGGATTAGTAATTGATTCAGATGAAAGGGACTAGAAGACTAAATTAGAATTTGTTAATTGTCCCATTGTGACTTAGGAGAGGAAAAACCTTACACTTTAAATTGTTGCCTATTTGACTGTAGGAAGAGATTTAATATCTCTAAAATGGAAAAAAGTAACACTCAAAGTAGTCTATTTTAAGTGGAAACATTAAGAACTATTTCCCTGGCTTTTTGTCTTCTTGCCTCAAATTTCTAATCAGATACAAATATATCATTGTTACACTGAATCATGTATCCATGGATCCTGACACCCAATATACTACTCCTTATCCTCTGATGTTCTTAGCTTGACCTAAAGAAGTAAATCTGTCACAGTTAGTAGAAGGAGGGGAAGGAGTGTTGTGCAGTGGTTAAGGTTCTGGTCAGAGATTCAAAGACTGGGTAGCTATAGCAATTCTAATCCACTTCTTTACTTGCTATGTGATCTTACATAAGTTATTAAGTCTCTTTCAGCTGCTTATCCATGGATAAAATTAGATAAAGTGTTATTATTACATCAGATAATGTTTGTAAAATACTTTTCACATTACCTGGTACTTGGTAAACACAATTGTTTTGTGTCATTATTAGTAATCTTGATGGTGATAATATAATAATAAAAGGTTATTTATGTGAAATCTAGCAGGAAGAAAGCAAACAACCCAGTTAAAAAATGGGCAAGATATCTGAACAGACACTTCAACAAAGAAGATATGTGGATGGGAAATAAATATATGGAAAGATGCTCAATATCATACGTCATCAGTGAAATGCAAATTGAAACAACAATGACATACCACTCACTACAGACCCGTTAGAATGACCAAAATCTGCAGCCCTGACAATATCAGATGCTGGTGCAGGTATGGAGTAACAAGAACTCTCATTCTTTGCCAATGGAAATGCAAAATGGTACAGCGATTGTGGAAGACAGTTTGGTATTTTCTTACAAAGCAGTTTGGTACTTTATTATAACACACGGCATAGTACTAAACATATTCTAAGCATCACTTCGCTGACAAAGGTCCTTACAGCCAAAGCTATGGTTTTTCTCCAGTAGCCATGTATGGACGTGAGAGTTGGATCATAAACTAGACTGACTGCTGAAGAATGATGCTTTCAAACTGTGGTGCTAGAGAAGACTCTCGAAAGTCCTTTGGACAGCAAGAAGATAAAACTAGTCAATCTTGAAGGAAACCAACCCTGAAAATTCACTAGAAGGACTGCTGAAGCTCTAATACGCTGGCCACCTGATGGGAAGAGCTGACTCATTGGAAAAGACTTTGATGCTGGGAAAAATTGAAGAAAAGTTTAAACTGCTCAACTCAGTGGTAGTGTGAAAACATCTGTGGACAATATGTAACTGATGGGAATGGCTCTGTTCTATTGATAATAAATCTTTATTTATAAAATCAGAAAGAGGGCTGGGCTTGACTGCCTGATCATAGTTTGCCAACCCCTCTTCTATACTACGGAGAGTTTTAAAAGAGTTTTAATCAAGCAAATGGACATCAGAATATTTGAGTTTTAGAGAAATTACCTTAATGGTGGTACAAAGATGTGTCAGGCAACAGTAGGACTAGACACAGGAGGGTTGGTTGAAAGACTTTGACAATAATCTGTGCAAGACATAGAGAAACCATAATCTAAGGCATTGGTGATGGGAATAGTAGGCAAGAGATGAAATATATGTACAGAGAATAGACAATAGCATGGTCATGGGCTAAAGTAATTAAAGATAAGGAGGTTTGCTTTAGATTCAGTGATACAGTATTCCTTTCACTGAGACAAAATAAGAGAACATGAAACTACATTTGGTGGAAAGATATTGAGGTTCCTGGAGTCCATCCAGAAACCTGGGCTACTGTTACATAAAGGACCCAAAGTGGTCTCTGTACATTGGCCACTAGGTTGTTTATTTCTTCACAGCAGGCTGAGACCCACAGTGCAAAAGCCTGAAAATGCCAAATTCAAATTTTTACATATCTGGCTGTTTTAAATATGAACCAAGCAAGCAGATTTCTAGCGATTTAGAGCCTGCCTGCTTTGCATACCCCATGAAACTGCACCCAACACCTGCTAGCTATAGATAGATAAAACCCCTGGCACTATTAATATAAAGCCCCAAGCTGCTTCAGCCCTTTGGAATTCTCTGATTCAGAGATTCCCGTCTGCACTTCTGAGAGACATCATTTAGGGTGTAAGTCCCCCCTCCCATCACTGTCTCTTCTCCAAGGGTTCTCTGTCCTCATCCCCAGTGTCTCCTGCTGTGAGGCACTCTCCCCACATGAAACCTACCATAGTATCACCAAAATGAAGCTGGGGGTGCTACTGCCACCTAATAGTCATATCTGTTTCCTGGATCAGCTCCCAGTCCTTTCAAAGTCCTGGTGCCACAGTAATAGACGCAAGGATTATTTGGCATATATGGGATGTTTCAAATTAAAGGAGCAGGTGATTTTTTCCCATGGAGACCATACAGAGTGAGAAGAAGTTAAAGACAAAAGTTTACAACGTCCTCAGGAAACATCATTATGCAATGGCTATGAAAAGATGAGTGGCTTGAAAAAATTATGAAGAAGGAAATAAGACAATCAGTTGAGAAAGGCATAAAGGAAAGAGGCAGTTTCCAGAAGAGTGGGATAATCTAGCATCAGATTTCACAGAGAGGTCAAATAAGGCCAGAAATGAACACGATTCCTCCGGATTTGGATGTTGCTGCTGCTGCTAAGTTGCTTCAGTAGTGTCCGACTCTGTGCGACCCCACAGATGGCAGCCCACCAGGCTCCCCTGTCTCTAGGATTCTCCAGGCAAGAACACTGGAGTGGGTTGCCATTTCCTTATCCAATGCAGGAAAGTGAAAAGTGAAAGTGAAGTCTCCAGCCTCCTCTGTCCATTCTCCAGGCAAGAGTACTGGAGTGTGTTGCCATGCCCTCCCCCAGGGGATCTTCCTGAGCCAGGGATCTTTCATGCAGAGCCTGCATTGGCAGGCAGGCTCTTTACCACTAGCACCACCTGGAAGCCCTATTGAGCACCTATTATGTGTCAAAAAGAGGAAGATGGGCCCTGGGACAGATTTTTTGAAAAAAAATATCCTAATACTTTTCATGAGTATATTCAGACTGTCATGCTTCGTGAAGAGGGGACTCCACAGCTGCCTCCTAACTTGGAGGCTGCTAGTTAGAGGAAGGGGCCCCTGCTCCTGTTAACATCTTGCCTTCATAGTATGCTCAGGAAAACAAAACTCTGGCAAGCTACTGAGTATGTATTTCTTCCTACTCCATGCAGTGACTTAGAAGTCCAGCAAGGAAAAATAAAAACCTAAACTGACATTAATGCTTCATAAGTTTTGAACGTTGTGGAAAGACTAGCTCTGAAAGAAACTATCTCTGAATTTCTGAAAGTGAAGCTGCTCAGTCGTGTCCGACTCTTTGCGACCCCACGGATGGTAGCCTACCAGGCTTTGTGGTCCATGGGATTCTCCAGGCAAGAGTACTGGAGTGGGCTGCCATTGCCTTCTCCAGGGGGTCTTCCCAACCCAGAGATCGAACCCAGGTCTCTTGCATTACAGACAGACGCTTTACCATCTGAGCCACTAGGGAAGCCTCTGAATTTCTGAAAGACTATCTTATTGATCATCTCAGACAATCATAGGCGTTCCCCACCCTCCTGCCTGTGAAGATGGGCAAACACAGAGAAAAAATTACCAGAGAGCAAAGCATTTCAGTGTTTGAAAAGTTTGGTTTAATTCAAGAAAGCAAGGCAAATGACACATTTGAAGGGGGTGCTATGCGTAAAAGAAGGAAAGATGAGAAAGTCTAATTCAAATCAGTTAAAGAGAGTGAGAGAAAAGACTACAGTGAATAAAAAGTGAAATAATCTGACACCCAGAAAGTTTGCCTAGAAATGAAAAATGTGGTTTCCAAAAATTTGAAGTTAATTAAAGGGGACAGAGAAAAGCAGATTATATTCTGTAAAAATGCAAATCATAAAATGTGATGACAAAATAAGAAATCCTTTTGGGCTCAGAGAAAAAGAATGAGGTAAATAAGTGGGGAAAAGATTTTAAATGACATGGAGGGTATATCTGGAATCTTTAATTTATTTCTCATTGGAATCATAGAACAAGAGAGAAGGAGAATGCCTATATTATAAAAGCAGACATTTATTGAGTGGTTGCTACATGCCAGACTCTGTACTTAGTTCTCAACATGTATTTACTTGCTTACTTCTCATAACAATCTTAACTGATAAAATGCTATTATTAATCCCCCTGTTACAGCTGAAAAAAATGAGGCACAAAGTGTACCTTGGGCAAATTAAGGAATTTTCCCAGGGTACACAAAATGGACAACAATCTAAATTTAGGATTGTAAACGAGAGGCTGTATTATTTTTGAAAATTAAATGAAATATAAAACAAAAATGACTCCGTTTTATCTTTGTCATCTGATTGAAAGAGATTTATTTGTAAGTAACTTGGTTGCTTCTCACCTGGTTTGAAAGGACAGATGTACCATGAGATTATTTAAATATCATGTTTACTATCTCTGGGTACTTTATAGTCTTATATTTGGCTGTATTTTTTAATCCGTCTGGACTAAGTGCTAGTACCTGGAGCAAGGTGAAGATGAAATATAAATATTTCCAAATAATTAAACTATTATCACAGTCCATTTATTGAATTTTATAATTTGCCTAACGATTTGATATGTCATCTATATGCATTAAACTTGATAAATTCACATCCCTGCTTAATCCTGAATGTAGTTTATAATTTTAAAAGTTTCTGTATAATTATCCACTTAATTGAGATTTTAAAATTTATTAACATAGGGTTTTATATAGAATTCTGTTTTACATATAACGATTTCTTCTGCATCTCTGATTATACACTTTAAAACATTTTTCACTTTGGGTTATTTATTTTGGACTGACAAAGATTTTAGCAGAAGGATCATACAGGATTTTACTTACCTCACTGAAGTTAAACAAATTGGATGCTGGAAGGAATTACCCAGAGCTTCTTTTTCAAACTTTATATGAGATCATGAACAGTTACCTGTGCTGGGCTGCCTCCATGGTGGCCCCTGCATGTGTGTGAGCCCAAATGACAGAATGCCTGCAGCCTGAAGCTGGGGTGCCAGTGGGCCCCCTGGGCCTGGGTGCTTCTGATAAGCATGCTTTGCCTTGCTCTGAAGCAAGTATTGTAACCATGGCATCCTGACCAAGCTCCAACTTCATTCTGTACGGTCAGACACCAGAGACTGCTGAAAAAGACGTATTTCTCTGGATTTATGCTACAAGCATAAAAGGTGGCAGTAGTATTCAGGATGTACATTCCCAGGAGAATCAGAGTTTCAAGACATTGGTGGAGTGTGCATCCACCATGCTAAACATCACGGTGCTTTGTTTTATTTCATTTTTCTTTTTGGATTGGGAGTCTCGGGTTAGTAGGTGCAAACTATTACATATAGAATGGATGGACAGTAAGGTCCTACTGTATAGCAAAGGGAACTATATTCAATGTCCTGGGATAAACCATAATGGACAAGAATATTAAAAAGAATGTATATATGTGTAAAACTGAGTCCATAGCTGTGCAGTGCTTTACTTTCGAAAGCTTCACATAGCTCTCACAGGCTCCCGGTTATCTGCATGCATGGTAGGGAGCTGAATATCTGTGAATACTTAATGTATATTATGCTTTTTCTGGGTATGATCAGCAATTATTCCTCTGTAAAGTTTATAGGCTAGACTCTGTGCTCAAGCTTTATACAAGGGTGTTCATTGCTCGGCTGTTTATTATAAACAAAGAAGCAAAGAGCCTGAATGGATAATAGTAGGAAATCAGCAAAACAAATTCTTCCAGATGCAATTAGATGTAGCAGGCAGACTTGTGGTTCCCATAATCTCTGCACCCTGGGTGGTGCCCATGTGGTTATATTATGTTACATGGCAAAAGGCACTTTGCAGATGTTCCTTTTAATTAAGGTTACTAATCAATTTATCTTAAGATAGAATGATTGTTCTGGATATTTGGGGGTGCCCAGTGTAATTATGCAAGCCCAGAAGTTACAAGCAGAAGAGAAACACAGAGAAATTTGAAGCATGAGGATCTAATGCTGTTTTGGTTGGGAGATAAAGGGGACCCTTGTGTCAAGGAAACAGGAACACCATTTCTATAGTTTCAAGGAACTGAATTCAGTCAACCACTAGTGAGCTTGGACAAAGAGCCAGGATCCAACTGAGAAATGCTGCCCCTGCCTTATAAGAACATTCCAGCCTTATAAGAACTACAGGAATTGTGGGATAATAAATGGGTGTATTTAAAATGCTAATTTTTGGTAATTTGTTATGGTTGGTAATAGACAAGTAACAAATCTTGTGAAATATCGTGTATCTCCTACAGTTATGTTAGAAATCATCATGAGTAGGATTGAAAAGCTAAACTGAAACTATGACTCTGAAATGTGGAGAAAATACACTCTTCTAAATTTTTTGATAATGTATACGGCCTTCTCTCTCAAGTCCCTCCCACAAACTGGTGTGAAGAATGACCATTTCTCAGTCTAGATTTAACCCCAGCCAGTCCGGTCTGATAACTTAGTCACTTCAGGTAATAGCCACACTTTCATAAAAATAACCAGTTTCTCAATTTCTTCTCCTGTTCCCTCTCTAAGTTGCTATGCATTTGAAAGGACACCAGGTTGGATGATTTTGGAGAACTCAGGGCATCGGAAGGGAACGGGGTTGATCCTCTTATCTCCATGGTGACTTTGAATCTACGCTTGATCTGCTGGTCTTTGGGGCAGTGTTCGTTCTGCCTGGATTCTATGGCCCTGCTGGCTTTCAGGACAGAGCATTTAGGCTGACTGTACTGACCCTCTTTCCCCAACCTTGTCTCCCTGGCAGAGTAAGACTCTTCATGGTCTGCCAGTGTCTCTGCTTAAAGAGAAAAGCAGAGAAACTGCCCTATGATCACTGCTAGAGTGTCCCCGTATCCCCTTTCTGGTACACCCTTTAACAGGCTCCACAGCAGATGTGCAGTGTTTGGGGATCCTGCCTGTGTCACATAGAAACTAAAGGTAGTCAGGAAAAGCCAGATCGGCCTGGTGTCAGGACAGGTCCAATCCTGAGACAGAACCAGAGCACACATCTATCTGCTTATCTCAGTGTGTTAGTCGCTCAGTCGTGCCTGACTCTTTGTGACCCCATGGGCTATAGGCCGCTAGGCTCCTCTGTTCACGGATTTCTCCAGGCAAGAATACTGGAGTGGGTAGTAATTCTCTTCTCCAGGGGTTTTTCCCTGGATGATGGATCAAACCCAGGTCATCTGCACTGCAGGTGGATTCTTTACCGTCACCAAGGAAGCCCCTGTTTATCTCAGTCCCTTCCTTTTTATGTCACCTTTCTCCTTTCCTATTACAGCCCCTATGTCATAACCTCATATCATCAAGAAGAAAGCATTCTGAATTTATTGGTGTGTATAGAAGGCATATCTCTGCAAACTCTGGGAGGGCTCTAGAAGCACAATCCTTGAGGCATTGTTGTTGCAATTTTAAATGGGGGATAGATAAAAGAAATATGAAAATCCTATCTCAACAGAGCTTGCCTCTCAAGTTAATTTTCTCATGGCAAAATACTAGTTTTCTTATCAGAAGCTGATTATTGCTTTGTTCTCTCTCATTTCATTTTTTTTTTTCTGAAACGCATGTTCAATTCCCTGCAGAAAGATGGATAAGGTAAGGGAGAAAGCATATCAACAATGTTCAAAATACCAACATATTAAAACTACTTATTTATGATCATAGTAAAATGATCATATCTTATTAAATAAAAGAATCAAGTTACAAAACAGTAAGCAAGCTCTAATGTATAAAAAAACTGAAAACCTGAGTACTAAAAAGTCAAATTCAATTGCACAGTAGGCAACTGTGGAGATTCTGAATTATCTTTTGTGCATTTATTTTCCAACTTTTGTGCTGTGAATATAAACAGCTTTTATAATTGATAAAGCAATGGGATGTTATATCTAAAACATAGGATATTTAATGTAAACATTTTTCCTTTTTTGCATTCTAAGTTCCTCTAGTAAATTCCCCCATCTCAGGTTCTCAAGTGCCATCTTGGCAACTCAGAGTTGTCATGCAATTTCAAGTTATGATTCAACGTGAACTGAGAAATTTTCAACATAAGTCTGTGGGTATCACAGAATGTTAATAAATCCAATTTGTCTCATCTCTTGAAATGCATCATTATTCTGCATGTTTATTTGGCTTTATATTATTTTACTATGTGAATAGCTAGATTCTTGTAGCTCAGATGTAGTCTTCTTAAATAAGAATCTAATTCAATGCAAATCAAATACAAAATGAGATATCACTTCACACCTGTAAGAATGACAAAAAACAGGAAGTATTAGTGATGGTATAGAGAAAGGGAAATATTTGAGCACTGGTGGTGGGAATGTAAACTGGTGAAACCATTATGGAAAATAGAATAGACATTCCTTAAAAAATTAAAAATAGAACTACCATACAATCTAGAAATTCCAGTTCTGAGTGTTTATCCAAAGGAGAAAATGATTAACTCAAAAAGATATATGCACCTCCATGTTCATTGCAGCATTATTTATAAGAGACAAGACACAGAAGCAACCTAAGCTTTCACAAATGTACACACAGATAAAGAAAATGTGACATATGCATGTTGCTGTTGTCTAGTCGCTAAGTCATATCTGACTTTTTTGTGACCCCATGGACTGTAGCCCGCCAGGCTCCTCTGTCCTTGGGATTTTCTAGGCAAATGGAGTAGAGTGCCATTTCCTTCTCCAGGGATCTTCCCGCCCCTGGGATCAAACCCATGGCTCCTGCATTGTCAGGTGAGATTCTTTACCACTGAGCCACCAGGGAAACCTGATATATGTATAATTCAGCCTTAAAAAGATGGAATTCTTGCTATTTGAGACAATGTGGATGGACCTTGAAGGCATTGTGCTAAGTGACAAGAGCCAGAAAGAGAAAGAGAAATACATATGGTCTCACTTATATGTATATCTAAAAAGGAACCCCAACACACACACAAACACACAATGAGTTCACACATACAGAGAACAGATTGGCAGTTGCTGGAGGAAGGGGTATGTGGTAGAAGAAATGGGTGCGGTCAGTCAAAGGTACAGACTTTCAGTTATAAAATAAATGAATCATAGCATTGTAATATGTAGCATGGTGACCATCATTGATAATACTGTATTTTGTAGTTACTTTAGGACTTCCCTGGTGGCTCAGGGAAGTGTCTGTCTACAATGTGGGAGACCCGGGTTCGATCCCTGGGTTGGGAAGATCGCTTGGAGAAGGAAATGGCAATCCACTCCAGTACTATTGCCTAGAAAATCCCATGGACAGAGGAGCCTGGTAGGCTACAGCCCATGGGGTCACAAAAAGTCGGACACAACTGAGCGACTTTACCTTACCTTACCTAGATAATAGATCCTAACCGTTTTCATCACGAGAACAATTGTGTAGGTTCATGTGGTGGTGGGTGTTAATCAGACATTGTGGTGGTCATCTTGAAGTATATAAAAATATTGAACCATTATGGGTACATCTTAAGCCAATATAATGTTATATGTCAATTATACCTCAAAAAATAGAATAAAATTCATTGTTAAAAATCCCCAAATTGTATTAGATCTAGGCAACAGGAGATGGAGAACATACCAGTTATTTGAACAGAGATAATTTAATAGGAAGAACTGTGAACTAAACTGTGAATAAATATGAGTGTTTACTAGGAAACCAAAAGTGTATAAAGTCAACTGTAAAGTTTCAGGGAGGTAGCCGCTGTAGCAAGCAACTCCCACTCTTAGGGCTGGGGGATGTAAAAGAAAGCAGCCTGAATTATTAAAACTTAGTAACCAAAAGAGGAGCTTCTCCGAGCTGAAACTCGGACCTCTGAAAGAGTGAGCATCGGGTGGCTAGTGCTGGTGTCCCTAAGACTGTGGGAAAGATGAGGCTGGTTTTTTGAGTGACAGGAAAGTGGCAAACTGAATTGAGCTGCTGCTACTGATGCTACCAGGGTAAAGAAGTAAGCCTATGTGTCACTCAAGAGCAAATATTAATAGAAAAGAGGACACTTCCACCACTTCCTTGACTCATAGTCGCCCTCTACTGCCCTCTGCTTGCAAACACTAGCAAAGGCCGCTGACAGAGCTAGAATGAGGATTACACCATTTCAGCTCCAGCTTTATTTAATTCAGTTCAGTCGCTCAGTTGTGTCCGACTCTGCGACCCCATGGACTGCACCACGCCAGACTTCCCTGTCCATCACCAACTTCCGGAGCTTACTCAAACTCACGTCCATTGCGTCGGTGATGCCATCCAACCATCTCATCCTCTGTCGCCCCCTTCTCCTCCTGCCCTCAATCTTTCCCAGCATCAGGGTCTTTTCAAATGAATCAGTTCTTTGCATCAGGTGGCCAAAGTATTGGAGTTTCAGCTTCAGCAACAATCCTGCTGCTAAGTCACTTCAGTCGTGTCCAACTCTGTGTGACCCCATAGACGGCAGCCCACCAAGCTCCCCCATCCCTGGGATTCTCCAGGCAAGAACACTGGAGTGGGTTGCCATTGCCTTCTCCAATGCATGAAAGTGAAAACTGAAAGGGAAGTTGCTCAGTCGTGTCCGACCGTTCGCGACCCCATGGACTGCAGCCTACCAGGCTCCTCCGTCCATGGGATTTTCCAGGCAAGAGTACTGGAGTGGGGTGCCATTGCCTTCTCCTCAGCATCAATCGTACCAATGAATATTAAGGACTGATTTCCTTTAGGATGGAATGGTTGTATCTCCTTGCAGTCCAAGGGACTCTCAAGAGTCTCCTCCAACACCACAGCGCAAAAGCATCAATTCTTTGGTGCTCAGCTTTCATTGTAGTCCAACTCTCACATCCACATACTACTGGAAAAATCATAGCTTTGACTAGACAGATCTTTCTGGTACTGTCTCTGCTTTTTAATATGCTATCTAGGTTGGTTATAGCTTTTCCAGGAAGCAAGTGTCTTTTAATTTCATGGCTGCAGTCACCATCTGCAGTAATTTTGGAGCCCCTGCCCTCAAAATCTTGCAACTGTTTCCACTGTTTCCCCATCTATTTCCCATGAACTGATGGGGCCAGAAGCCATGATCTTCGTTTTCTGAATGTTGAGCTTTAAGCCAACTTTTTCACCCTCCTCTTTCACTTTCAACAAGAGGCTCTTTAGTTCTTCTTCACTTTCTGCCATAAGGGTGGTGTCATCTGCATATCTCAGGTTATTGATATTTCTCCCAGAAATCTTGATTCCAGCTTGTGCTTCCTCCAGCCCAGAGTTTCTCATGATGTACTCTGCATATAAGTTAAAGAAGCAGGGTGACAATATACAGCTTTGATGTACTCCTTTTCCTATTTGGAACTAGTCTGTTGTTCCATGTCCAGTTCTGTCCTTTATTGTTGCTTCCTGACCTGCATACAGATTTCTCATGAGGCAGGTCAGGTGGTCTGGTATTCCCATCTCTTGAAGAATTCTCCACAGTTTATTGTGATCCACACAATCAAAGGCTTTGGTACAGTCAATAAGGCAGAAATGATGTTTCTCTGGAACTCTCTTGCTTTTCTGATGATCCAGAAGATGTTGGCAACTTGATCTTTGGTTCCTCTGCTTTTTCTAAATGCAGCTTGAACATCTGGAAGTTTGCAGTTCACGTACTGTTGAAGCCTGGCTTGGAGAATTTTGAGCATTACTTTACTAGCATGTGAGATGAGTGCAATTGTGCGGTAGTTTGAGCATTCTTTGGCATTGCTTTTCTTTGGGATTGGAATGAAAACTGACCTTTTCCAGTCCTGTGGCCACTGCTGAGTTTTCCAAATTTGCTGGCATATTGAGTGCAGCACTTTCACAGGATCATCTTTCAGGATTTGAAATAGCTCAAGTGGAATTCCATCACCTCCAGTAACTGTTTGTAGTGATGCTTCCTAAGTCCCACTTGACTGCACATTCCAGGATGTCTGGCTCTAGGTGAGTGATTTCACCATCGTGGTTATCTGGGTCATGAAGATCTTTTTGTACGGTTCTTCTGGGCATTATTGCCACCTCTTCTTAATATCTTTTGCTTCTGTTAGGTCCATAGCATTTCTGTCCTTTATTGTGCTCATCTTTGCATGAAATGTTCCCTTGGTAGCTCTACTTTTTTTTTTTTCTTGCAAATATCTGTTCTTTCTTTCTTTATTATTATTATTATTTTTACTTTAGAATATTGTATTGGTTTTGCCACACATCAACATGAATCCACCATGAGTGTACATGTGTTCCCAATCCCAAACCCCCCTCCCAC
>SJYQ01005115.1:0-44130 GCA_006410935.1 Redunca redunca
TAAAAAGAATACATTTGAATCAGTTCTAAAGAGGTGGATGAAACTGGAGCCTATTATACAGAGTGAAGTAAGCCAGAAAGAAAAACACCAATACAGTACACTAACGAATATATATGGAATTTAGAAAGAAGGTAACGACAACCCTGTATGTGAGACAGCAACAGAGACACAGATGTATTGAACAGTCTTTTGGACTCTGTTGGAGAGGGCGAGGGTGGGATGATATGGGAGAACGGCATTGAAACATGTAAAATATCATATGTGAAACGAATCACCAGGCCAGGTCTGATGCATGATACAGGGTGCTCGGGGCTGGTGCACTGGGATGACCCAGAAGGATGGGATGGGGAGGGAGGTGCAAGGGGGGTTCAGGATGGGGAATACATGTTCGTTCATTGAGGATTCATGTCAATGTATGGCAAAAGCAATACAATATTGTAAAGTAAAATAAATTAACTAATTAAAAATAAATAAATAAATAAAAGCATGTGCTCTTTTTTAATGTGAGTTTTAGAGATTTGCTGCATTCATAAGCAAAATTTTATTCTATTCAGCAGGATCGGTATTTTTTCCCTTTTGAAGGACATCTGATTTTATCAAAGTTCATAAGACTACCAAGTCCACTTAACAGAAACTCGTTTCCAAGCAGTCGTTGCTAAAATTCATTTCTTAATTCAGGGATACCTATCATCTATGATAAAGTTTTTAAATTGTTAAAGAGCCTTAGACAGCTGAAACAATTACTCAGAGTCATTGAAATGCACTTCTAATTCTGAATATGTTGCTTTCTATTGAGGCCTTTTGAAAACATTAGCATAGTTCTCTGAGTGGAAAGAAGCCTAATGGGGACACAGATCTGCCACTTATACAACCCCATGACTTTGAGCAAGTCCTTTCCTCTCTGGGCCTCAGGAAGTTTTTTCTTCCTATAAGATCAGATATGGAGGATGAAATAGAAAGGGGAAAAAGATCAAATGGATACATAAGATCAAACAGAAGAATGAAAAGTGGAAGCAGTGACAGATTTTATTTTCTTAGGCTCCAAAGTCACTGTGGATGGTGACTGTAGCTATGAAATTAAAAGATGCTTGCTCCTTGGAAGAAAACCTATGACAAACCTAAACAGAATATTAAAAAGCAGAGATAACACTTTGCCAACAAAGGTCCATATAGTCAAAGCTATGTTTTTTCCAGTAGTCATGTAAGGGTGTGAGAGTTGGACCATAAAGGTTGAGCACTGAATAATTGATGCTTTCAAACTGTGGTGCTACAGAAAACTCTTGAGAGTCCCTTGGACATCAAGGAGATCAAACCTGTCAATCCTAAAGGAAATCAACCCTGAACTGATTGGAAGGACTCATACTGAAGCTGAAGCTCCAATACTTTGGCCACCTGAGATGAAGAGCCAACTCATTGGAAAAGGCCCTGATTCTGAGAAAGACTGAAGGCAGGATGAGAAGGGGATGAAAGAGGATGAGATGGTTGGATGGCATCACTGACTCAATGGACATGAGTCTTAGCAAATTCCAGGAGATAGTGAACAACAGGGAAGCCTGGCATGCTGCAGTCCATGGGTTCACGAGTAGTCAGACACAACTTAGTGACTGAACAACAACAATAACAAACAAGATCAGAGTAATGAACTAAGTGGTCTATGAAGGTTCTGGCATTCTAGTATGACTTTAGGATACTGAGGAAAGAGAAAAGAAGAAACCAAGTAATAGGACATTGAGTTGTATAGACCCAGTATACAGGTATCATGTGAACTGGGCCCATTTGGATCTTTTCAGAAGAAACAAACTGCTGAGAATTCATGGCTGGAGATTCTCTACCATATGTTGACATGATACCTCAGCACCCCCGTAGTACCTCTGCCAATAGAGGTAGGGGCCTTCTGTGGCACAAAGCACACAGATCACAGCCCCCAACCTTCTCAGGAGCATCACTGCTAACGGTTAAGCTGAATGCTCTGGACTCAGATACATTCAGATTCAAACTTTTGCTCTGCTGACTTTCTAAATGTGTGACCTTAGGCAAGTTGTTCAACCTCTGTAGAGACTCAGCTTTCTCATTTGGAAGATTCAGTGACATAATACATATAAAGTGCTTAGTAGAGGGACTGATCTCTAATTACTCAAATGGCAGCTGCTATTAATATATTCATCGTGGTTATTAACAGAAGCACCTTAGCCACCTCTCTAAACATTTCACCTCTCTATATCACAGCCAAAAGAAACCCCACCTCTCTTTCTACAATTCCCTTTATGTGAATTCACAGTTATAGCCAAGCTAATCTACTCACTCTCTTACAATGCTTCTGATACTTAACCACTCCTACATCTTTGCTTGAGCTCTACGCATGCCTTATCTGTTGACTCTCCCCTTTCTCCACCTTTGATAAATATTCTATTTGTTCCATTCCCTTGTCCTCCATGAAACATCCCAAACTACTTCAACTGACAAGGATTACTTTCTCCTCTAAAGACAGTATTTTACTATGTAAATCACTTGCTTGAGAATTCATCACAAAAACTGCCTTGTAGTTGAAGACATTATAAATTATAGCCAGAATGACTTCACTTCTTACATGTGACTGCTTTGATGGCAGACACTGTATTGCATTCTTTCATTTCCCGCTTCAGTGCCTAGCATAGAGTCAAGGTTCGATAAAACTTTTTTTTTTTTTTAATTAACCCATGAACAAACCTTCAGTTCAGTTCAGTCGCTCAGTCGTGTCCGACTCTTTGTGACCCTGTGGACTGCAGCACGCCAGGCTTCTCTATCCATTACCAGCTCCCAGAGTTGACCCAAACTCATGTCCATTGAGTTGGTGATGCCATCCAGCCATCTCATCCTGTCGTCCTCTTCTCCTCCCGCTTTCAGTCTTTACCAGCATCAGGGTCTTTTCCAATGAGTCAGTTCTTCGCATCAGGGTAGCCAAAGTATTGGAGTTTCAGCTTCAACATCAGTCCTTCCAATGAACAGTCAGAACTGATCTCCTTTAGGATGGACTGGTGGGATCTCCTTGCAGTCCAAGGGACTCTCAAAAGTCTCACAACTCTCAACACCACAGTTCAAAAGCATCAATTCTTCAATGCTCAGCTTTCTTTATAGTCCAACTCTCACATCCATATATGACTACTGGAAAAATGAACAAACCTACGTCCATCTTCATAAGACAAGTTGCACTACAAATTCCTTTGGGCCCAGACTATCTGATATGGTAGCCAGTAGCCACACATGGCTCTTAAACACTTGAAATGTGGCCAGTCCAAAATGAAATGTGGTGTTTACATATATTACACACCTGATTTTCCAAGACTTTGTACCAAAACAGATTGTAAAATCTCTTTTATAGTACTTCCACATTGAAATGATAATATTTTTAATGTATTAGGCTAAATAAAATGTATTAAAATTAATTTCACATGTTTCTTTTGACAGTTTTAATGGGACTACTAGGAAATTTTAAATTATATATGTGACACACATTATATTTCTACTGCACAGGACTGCTGTGGTCCCTTGAAAATATAAAGTGTGTGAACACCCTGATAGTTAGATGCACTAATTATGTTACCACTGTTCTTTTCAGAGAACACCTATAACAACCTTCTGGTGTTGGAATTTCATGTCTGCTCTGATCTAGTGCTGCAGGTGTGAACTGCTCACAGGTCACTGGAGAGAATGGGAGCTCCCAAAGCCTATGCCAGAGGGGGACAAGACTGCAGATACTCAGTAAAGGAATGTACTATGGTCAGGCCATTTCTGTCTAGCTTAATACTTTTTTGTTATTAATTAAGAAGCTTGAAAGCTCCTTGGTGAAATACTAAAATAAAATACAGTCAAGTGGTTTATGCCTGCGAGTGGGGAGGGTGGCAAAGGAATAAACTGAATGATCAGTGTTGGATAACAATATTTTAAGACAGTAGTTGGGGAACTAAAGAGCTTCCACTGATCAGAAATCACTCAGGAGCTCTTGGAACATTCAGAGACTATTTGTACTTTTACACTGACTGTGGCTACAAAAGCTATCTTCTGAATCAGAACCTCATCTTTCTCATAGCGTTATTCAAGCCTAGGAACCACTGAGTGCTCTGTGCATGCAACTTCTATAGCTGCTGTGGGGCTGCCAAAGATATCAGATGGAGCTGCAAGACTCAAGGTCATAGATTCATGGCCTTACTATGGTCCACAGTGCCAGGGAAGACTTCACAAAGGAATCAAGATTGGAGGTGACCTTGAAGGGCATACCGCCTTGGATCAGAGACCATTTGTTATGGCACAGTCTGTCACAGCAAAGAACAAAAGGATAAAAAGGAGAAGGAAAGCAGGAGGAGGATACACATCTTGAAATGTATCAATAGAAGGCAAAGAGGGGATGGCAAAGAAGAAATTTAACTGTGAGACTTCGAACATGTTTCATTCTCCTCATCATCAAAGAGGAATATCTTTCTTATCTTATTGTGAAATCTAATAAGTAATAGCACATGAAAGCACACATTCCATCATTGAAGATTGGCTCCCTCATCTTTCATTTAGGGCTAGATGTCTCAGTTTCTGGTCTGGACACCTGATGTATACCTGCAATTGCTGTTGGCTCCTAAGTTCTTGCCTATGAGGATCTTAACCCTGATGTTGATCTCTACCTGGTTACTAGAGCTGATTTAAGGTGTATTTTTTACCTCAGAAGAGACAGTCCATCTCAGTAAAGATGAAGGCAGCTGGATAAAGCTTTCATGGAAAATTAGGAGCCATGATTTTCATCAAAATCAACAGCAAAATGAGTCATTAGTCTGAGCAAATGAGTATTCATTCTCTGATCCTACACTTCAAACCGGATGCACCAACACGAGCATAACACATCCTCAGCCAGTCCTACTCACCCTATGAGACACTATTTTCATACTTCTGAGGACTTCAGTACAAAGTGCAATTCCATTCTGGCAAAGTATTGCAAGATCTGCAAACCACACACTTCACACACCCTCTGTTTTAATTCATCTATAGAAAGAAGACAGCCAGGGGGCATGTGGGGGGAGGGGAGTATCTTTTAAAGGCAGCATTGCTTCTGCTTTATTTCTGTAACACACCTTCATCACCCCTACCTGCTACCTCATGTGGTTTGGAACAGGTGGCAGTTGGTTTTGTTCATTCCTGAAGTAAAGACAAAAACTAGTGGGTATGCTGGGTACAGTCACAAGTTATCCTAAGACAACCAGAGCACGTAATAAGCTAAGTTCTGTATGGGCAACTGGGCAGAAATGAAATAAAGATGGTGCACCTCTGCTCTGGCCTGCCGACATGAAGTGGGAGAAGTCTGCGTGGGGCCAAGAACATGGAGATCTTTCTCTGAGAAATCATCTGTCAAATTACTTCCAAAGGGAGAAGAAACTTTCCTAAGGATCATGAGGGCCTTTCAGAATAATTGTTACCTCTGACAAGGAACAGATACTGACTGGGTTATGAAGGAACCTTCTGGGGATGATGAAAATATAAACATCCCAGTGTATAATTTTGATCTGCATAGTATTTTCACAGATGGACCTATGTACTGGGTTGGCCAAAAAGTTCGTTTGGGCTTTTCTTATGGGAAAACTCGAACAAAGTTTTTGGCCAACCCAATAAAAATTCACTAAGCTAATGCACTGAGAATTTCTGCATTTTACTGTATGCAAGTTATATCTCACTTAAAAAGAGAAAGACAAATATCATATGCTATTGCTAACATGTGGAATCAAAAAAACGATACAGATAAATTTATCTACAAAACAGAAACAGACTCACAGACATAGAAAACAAACTTATGGTTACCAAAGGGGAAAGTCAGGGAGAGATAAATTAGGAGTTTGGGATTAACAGATACACACTACTATATATAAAATAGATAAACAAGAAGGGCCTACTGCATAGCACAGGAGACTCAATATTTTGTGATAACCTATAAGGGAAAAGAATCTGTAAAAGAAAGTTGCGTGTGTGTGTGTGTGTGTGTGTGTGTAACTGAATCACTGCTGTACACCTGAAACTAACGTGACACTGTAAATCAACTTCAAAACCATTTTTAAGTATTTTTTAAAATGATTAATTCACTCACGTGTGGGCCTGAAGGAAGACTCAGCCTTGCTGTTGTGAGCCAAGTCAACTAGCACAGTTCCCCTTTTGGAAAGCAATTTGCCATCATGTATCTAGAGCCTTAAAATAGATTCAGAACCTTTGACTCAGTAATTCCATTTCTGGGTGTCACTCCTAAGGAGATAATGTGAAACGTGAGAAAATCTATATATAGGATGACGGGCCAAATAACTGTCAAGAAGATGTACTCGTTTGTCAATGACTAGGTTTTAGTCTGTGAACATCAGGTTTAAAAAGGATACAAAACCCTTATGTGTACTTTCTATTTGAGGATTATTAATATCTGAGCTGTTAAACTAGTAGATAATACAGATCTGAAGAGGCCTCAATTAGGATGTTAAAATTATATTGTGCCATAGGAAATGGATACCTTCTTCTTGTGTAACAATTTTGGTATAAATTTTGTAGTAACTTTTCATTATTGAAAATGGAGAAAATACAGATGAGCACAAAGAGAAGTATAAACATTACTTGTATACTTATACTATTAAAAAAATCAAACAAAACCAAACCTTGTATGTACATTATGACTTGTCCTGACAAAAGAAACATAGAGAATGAAAAAGACAAAAACCACTCCCTTACAATTATAATGACATGATGGTGGAATTTCAGGTGATTTCTTTTGAGTCTCTGTCCTAAAGTTGTCTTAGAATCACTTTGTGTCTATGGACAACATATCCACTGTTTGTGTTTCCTATGAAATATAATTATGTCACTTTTACAAAATCAAATGATAGCGAACCTAAGGGTGTCAGGATGGTCCTGCTCTTATCAACCTCACCAGGGTCTTTGGTATCAAGCCAGAAAGATGAACATTGGCTTAACAATATCATACTTCTCAAGATAATACCAGACGCTATACTAACTCTCTTATGTAAGTACCAAGCTTTACATAGAACAGTTTTACATGAATGCATCAAATTTAGAGAGAGAATGTATAATAAAAATGCAAATGTAAAGGGGCCTGTGGATCCTGCAGACCACACATGCCTCACTAGGATGGACCAGGAACCCAGTGTCCCAAATGGGGAAATGACCACAGAGGTAAAGCCTTTAGGTGACCAGCTTTGTCCTTCAGATTCTTGCCTTTTCCTAAGAAATTTTGTTCACCCTTGATTTATTGTGTTAGGTGAGTGATCCAGAGGCAAGCAAGTTGAGACCTTTTTATCACTGCCAATAAAAAAAGCAAGCACTTTCAAGTGTTTTTCATCATCCCCTGCTACTTTTTGCATTTCAAATCCAAATTTTTAAATTCTTGTCACTTCTCAAAATTTCTAGAGATTTTCTCCTTTTGCCTGTGAAATCTGAGGACAATTTCACTTTCCCCTTCCAGGTTTTCTATTAGCTAAAGCCATTAGAAAGAGCCTATACCTTGTCTTTATGAGGCCTCCTTCAAAGTGGGCTGTCACTGGGGTTGATGGTCCACTTACAAGATTGAAGACTTGGGCTCTGTAAAGAACTGCTCTTAAAAAGTCATTAATGAGGTTCCCAGGCCCAAGCTTTTACACCCAATGTGGAAAGTCTCAGGGCATTTTACATCGGGTGAATACATAAATTCCACTCATCACACATACTTTTCCACCACTGCGTGTGGCAATGGTTACATCCATAGAATACAACAGAAGGTAGTGGGGGGCAAAGGGATGCTGGGGGTTGTTTTGTTTTTCAAATTTCAAACAAGAACAGTTCTCAAGAAACTGTTTCAGGGCTTTCATTTTTCTAGAACTTTTCTTCCTTTTAAGGTATCTCTGAAAGCTAACTATAAATCCTATGAGCAATCTACCATTTCAATATCCTGGATTAAAGCCCAAATCATAAACATGAAGAGAAAGAGGTTTTCCAGAAATGTGACCAAAAGAGGCCAGGAAACAACTCTGAAATATTGTGGTATTATTAGGAGCATACAAAACGCCACTAACTGGCTTTATTAAAAAAGCAAAACACTTCGCTAACAGGGACATCCGTCTCGTCTGTAAAACGAAGGGTTGCAACCAAAGAGCCTCTCGGTTGCCAGGTTCTCCGGTCTAAAATGAGGGCCTAGGAGGGGATTTGAGTGAAAAGCTCTATTTCTGAGACAAGGACGACTAATAACGGGCTGGTTTCTCCACAGTGAGGTCCAGCCACTTACAGACATTCCATTGCACACAGGCCTCATCCAGTTACATTCTGGACACTGCTGCTCGCTTCTCAGAACAGAGATGCTGCGGAAATGGTTCTCATCTACTAAAATGTACCCAACAGCTGTACTTAATGAGGACTGGGAGGAACACACACGTTCTGCTCCAGGGCCAGACAAAGGGTCAGGCCTGTCTTAGGCCGAAGCCACCCAAGGCAACAATGCTTCTCTTCACAGTGAGCTTTCCCACCTGTCAACAGATGCTTAAGGCAACAGGATGAATATGAAACAGCTGAGCTGGACACTAAAGCCAAGAGAAACAGCTGTTCCTTGCCTTTCAGTATAAAAAGCATGGCAGTAATGTGGAAAAGGGGCTGCTGGTGTATAAATAAGACCACTCTGAACATTCTCTTCTCTCTGCAGTTTTTAGGACTATGTTATTTAACGGAAGAAACTGTAGGACAACCAAGAGTCTTATGGATGGGGAGGCTGAAGAAGACAAAATCATAGGAGACAAAAGATAATAACACGTGACCATGGGGCAGGGAGGGATAACAAGGGAGTCACTGACCTTCAGAATTAAACTTCAATGGAGAGACTGCTGCTGCTGCTGCTGCTGCTGCTAAGTCGCTTCAGTCGTGTCTGACTCTGTGCGACCCCATAGAAGGCATCCCACCAGGCTCCCCCGTCCCTGGGATTCTCCAGGCAAGAACACTGGAGTGGGTTGCCATTTCCTTCTCCAATGCATGCAAGTGAAAAGTGAAAGCGAAGTTGCTCAGTCATGTCCGACTCTTCGTGACCCCATAGACTGCAGCCCACCAGGCTCCTCCGTCCACGGGATTTTCCAGGCAAGAGTACTGGAGTGGGGTGCCATTGCCTTCTCCCAGTGGAGAGACTAGCTTTTATCAAATTATTCACTTGAGTGGTGCTGGCAAAACTGGTCAACCACTTGTAAAAGAATGAAACTAGAACACTTTCTAACACCATAAACAAAAATAAACTCAAAATGGATTAAAGATCTAAACGTAAGACCAGAAACTATGAAACTCCTAGAGGAAAATATAGGCAAAACACTCTCTGACATAAATCACAGCAGGATCTTCTATGACCCACCTCCCAGAATATTAGAAATAAAAGCAAAAATAAACAACTGGGACCTAAATAAACTTAAAAGCTTTTGCACAATGAAGAAAACTATAAGCAAGATGAAAAGGCAGCCTTCAGAATAGGAGAAAATAATAACAAACAAAGCAACTGACAAAGAATTAATCTCAAAAATATACAAGCAACTCCTGCAGCTCAATTCCAGAAAAATAAAAGACCCAATCAAAAAATGGGCCAAAGAACTAAATAGACATTTCTCCAAGGAAGACATACAGATGGCTAACAAACACATGAAAAGATGCTCAACATCACTCATTATCAGAGAAATGCAAATCAAAACCACAATGAGGTACCATTTCACACCAGTCAGAATGGCTGCGATCCAAAAGTCTACAAGCAATAAATGCTGGAGAGGGTGTGGAGAAAAGGGAACCCTCTTACACTGCTGGTGGGAATGCAAACTAGTACAGCCACTATGGAGAACAGTGTGGAGATTCCTGAAAAAATTGCAAATAGAACTGCCTTATGACCCAGCAATCCCACTGCTGGGCATACACACTGAGCAAACCAGAATTGAAAGAGACACATGTACCCCAATGTTCATCGCAGCACTGTTTATGATAGCCAGGACATGGAAGCAACCTAGATGTCCATGGCAGATGAATGGATAAGAAAGCTGTGGTACATATACACAATGGAATATTACTCAGCCATCAAAAAGAATGTATTTGAATCAGTTCTAATGAAGTAGATGAAACTGGAGCCTATTATACAGAGTGAAGTAAGTCAGAAAGAAAAACACCAATACAGTATACTAACACATATATATGGAATTTAGAAAGATGGTAACATGACCCTATATGTGAGACAGCAGAAGAGACACAGATGTAAAGAATAGTCTTTTGGACTGTATGGGAGAAGGCTAGGGTAGGATGATTTGAGAGAATATCATTGAAACATGTATATTATCATATGTGAAACAGATCACCAGTCCAGATTAGATGCATGAGACAGGGTGCTTGGGGCTGGTGCACTGAGATGACCCAGAGGGATGGGATGGGGAGGGAGGTGCGAGGGGGGTTCAGGATGGGGAACACATGTACACCCATGCTGATTCGTGTCAATGTATGGCAAAACCACTACAATATTGCAAAATAATTAGCCTTCAGTTAAAGTAAATTAATTAATTTTTAAAAATTATTCACTTGAAAAAGTTCATCTTCCCACCAGTTCTTCAGTATCCATGGTTTGAAGCTCACTTCTCTGAACGTTTTAATAAAAACTAATTCTTGTTTGAATTTATAAATTGGATTTAAGATCAAGACTTGTAAATTTGAGCTGCTCTATGAAGAGGACCAGAACATACCGCCCCAAATGATGCCTCTTTGGCATAAGGACTATACTGACATAGAGTATGCATACTTAGTCGTGTCCAACTCTTCACAACCCCGTGGACTGTAGCCCTCCAGGCTCCTCTGTTCATGGGATTTTTCAGGCAAGAAAACTGGAGTGGGTCGCCATTTCCTCCTCCAGGGGATCTTCCCGACCCAGGGATCAAACATGTGTCTCCTGCACCTCCTGCATTGACAGGAGGATTCTTTACCACTGAGTTATACTGAGCTGAAGGCAACTGAGAAACAGGAGACATAGAGGAATCTTCTGCCCTTCCCCTTTCAGCCAAAAAGCAGGGTATAAATTTCTCCCTGTGAAAGCAGCCTCTGTCCAGTCTTCCGGACCAGGAAGAGACAAGTGATATCACTGGAGACAGAAAATCAACACAGAGATGTGTCTGCACAAACAAGCCTTACCAAAATAGTCTTTCTCTGCCATTAGTTTTCCCTATATAGTTACCTTCCCACAATTTTCCACTCCTAGAAGCCCAAATCCCTTCTCCTTTGCCTTGTCAAGTAAAATAAAGTGTTAGTCGCTCAGTTGTGTCTGACTCTTTGTGACCCCACGGACTGTAGCCCACCAGGCTCCTCTGTCCACGGAATTTTCCAGGCAAGCATACTGGACTGGGTTGCCATTTTCATCTCCAGGGGATCTTCCCAATCCAGGGATCGAACCAAGGTTTCCTGCACTGTGGGCAGATTCTTTACCTCTGAGCCATGAGGGGAGCCCTTTCAACTTCTCCACAAATACACTGCCCTCTGCTAAAATGGTATCTAAGCCCCCAGTATTTAACTACCTCTTCAACTCTTTATTTCTTTTCTATGTAGGCCTCCATGCACATAAAAAGTAAAACATTAACATCGCATACACACATACAGTATGTGCACACACACATACACACAGATGCATGCACACACAGAATCACTCACACATGCATACCGCATTCACACATATAATCACTTATGCACAGAAACACTGTAAGAGGGAGATTTTAGTTGTGCTCAAAGTAAAGGCAAAGGAGGCTAGAACATAGGAGGAATGGATTTCTAGTAAGGGTGTTAACAACAGCAGATGTCTAAGTTTTAACATTTTTCACCAATCAAATCCTGAAATTTGTTGACTCTTCCAAAGGACAATATTGACTCAGGTTGTATGGGTTTTATATTTAAAGCAAAATATGCTCTTGATACATTTTCAATAACTGGATGGAGATGTATTCAGACACAAACTATGTAAATCTAATAAGGCAAAACCAAGAACATTCTTGATATTAATATCTGGTTAAATAATTCTCATTTAGTTAATAAGCTGTAAGCAAATAATATATAAGGTTTGTTGATGTTGATTTTTGTTAACAGCTTTATCAAGATATAATTCACATAACATACATCTCACACATTTAAAATGTATTATTCAATGTTCCTTAGTATATTCACAGATATGTACAACCCTAACCACAATCAATACTAGAATATTTTTCATCAGTCTCCAAAGAAACCCCACACCCCTTAGTCATCATCCCCCAACCCTAGGCAACCACTAATCTACTGTTTGTCTTTGTAGATTTGCCTACTGTTCTTGTTTTAAGTTTCTAATTATACTAAATTTATATAGCATAAAATATATTTATGTTTGCATGTTTTGTTTCAGCTAACATTATAAGTTTTTTTCTAATGTTAATTACCAAGTTTTCCTTTAAAAATAATTGCACAGAGTAATCTATCCAGAAAGTAGATTTACGATAACACATTTAACTCCTTGTTATTAGAAATTTAGATACTTTCCACTCTCCTTTGTTCTGATCAGTTTATGTTGCATTGGTCCCTGAGTAAAACCAATTGATGAGCGATTCATTCATATGAATGCAAGTCCCAGCCTGTGACACTAAGGGCCATGCCAGCCTTCCTGCCAGCCTACATTTTCCCTCTTTGTCAGGGTTTATTGCTCAGCCAGAATTCTGGCCATGAAACCCTTGGCATGAGTGGCTAACCTTGTCAAGGGGAAACTAGGGCTCAAAAGTGACCTGTGTGACAAGTTGTCAGATGCCGGATGCCAAGTGTCCTGTTATCTTCCTGATCTGATCACTATCACACACAGAATACCATTCCTCTATTCCACACTGCAATCTGATGCTATCCGGCTGCAGCCAGAAGCACACAGCAACCAGGAAACCTGCAAGGACCTAGTCCCACCCCCCTCCCCTCATACTCAGGAAGGAAGTGGGCAAGAGGCTTCCAAGGGCATTCACAGGAAAGGAAGTTGCACATTTTACTGTTTCCGAATACGAGAAGTCATGAGACAAAACCCAGCAAATCTGGAGAGAACATGCTTTCAGGACACCATCAGCAGTAACCCCAAACTAATCGTGACCCCTGTGAAGGACATAACACTACCAACCACAGCAAACACTCATTGAGCACTTACATGCTTTTATATGCACTATCTCACTTAATCCTCACAACACAAACTTGGAGATGCATATTTCTATTACCTATGACCACATGGCAAATAAAAAAGCCGAGGCTCCCATGCTCAAGATCACACAGCCCCCTGGCCCTTCCCCTACCACAAAAAGCAGTAGAGGCAAAATTCAAATCTAGGTCTTCCTCATGCCAAAGTTCAAGCCCTCTGATTCATTTAAATGTCATCCTCAGGACTTCCTTGGTGGTCCAGCGGTTAAGAATCCACCTTGCAATGTAGGGGACGTGGGTTCCATCCCTGGTTGGGGAACTAAGATCCCACATGCCATAGGGCAACTAAACTTAAGCACGAGTGCCTCAACTAGAGAGCCCATGTGCTCTGGAGCCTGCGCACCACAAGGAAAGATCCCACATGACACAACCAAGACCTCACTCAGCCAAATAAAAGTAAATTTAAAAATAAATAAATCCAGGACAGATACTCGCGTATCTGTCCTCTTGTTCCAAAAGAAAAGAAAAAAAGATAATATCACATATTTCTTAAATACCTACTATGTATCAAGACCTGGATAGCATACATCCTCACACACAAACACCCAATACGCTTGGAATTAAAGATATCTCTCATTTCACAGTTCAACAAACTGAGACTTGGGGGGATAAAGGATTCATCTGATAGTTAACCTCCTAGCTAACACATGGCCCCGCTGTGAGGAAATCCCTGATTCCAACTGAAAAATCTTATCGTTAAACCAAAGCTGAAAGAAAAATGCCTTTGCTTTAGGTCATTTATAAACTCAGGGCTGATGGCACCAACATTATTTGAAGAGTCAAGGCTCAGGAAATTGTTCTTTGGCAGCGATTTAGGAAAGCAGGTTAAACGTGGCTCAGGGGCCAGTAAGTTTTGAATTCTCAGTTTCGAAATGTAAGATAAACTCAATGGAAACGATATAATTTTCTTCGTGATTTGAGAATTACACATCAAACACAAATGTGCACTTCGGCAAAGCTTTGTAGTTCACCTTTCCATTTAACAGACCTCTTGGGAAGTAGAAAAATATGACAATTATGCAAATAGCAGTGTTGAGCCAATTACATAGAAAAGTGGGTATACTTAAAGGGAAAAAAAAGGTTTGACAAAACTTAAGCTTCCCTCCTTAACAATGAGGAGTTTAAACTCAAAGACATTTTTGGCAAACACAAGGGCATAGGTGGCTCTGGCTGATTCTCTAGGTGTTATTAGTTCCAGAGGTCTCCTGGTCTTTTGTTTTCAGCTTTTAATAAGCCAAGTACTCGCTAATGATATTTTAAGTGAGTTGCTAAAATGTTCGGGATTCATTTCCCTGTGTTGAGCTCCACAGAGATGATTTTCTGCGAGTAAATAAAAATAAGCATTTAAAAGATTTCTTCGCTCATCAAGTGGTGAGGAAATCTATTCCTTTTAGCCTGCTCTATGCTTGAAAAGGTTAGTGTGGCCTTTGGAAAATACCAGGCTGTGCATTCCATATACTGTTAATGATTCCTGGGATGCTCTGACACTTTCGAGTACATCTTAACCTTTTAAAATGGGGCCTCCATTGTCTTACCTTAATAAGCAGTTTGTTCACCTTATGTCTTACAAAGGCCACCACAGTGGAAAAAACATACAAGAGGTAAAGCTGTATGGATGAGCAGTGTAACAGGAGAAGTAGGACGTAGGACCATTTCCAGCAAACAGACCTACAGAGTCCCCCGCCCCCATCTCTGACAGCAACCCTGTAAGGACAGCTGCTCACTTCAACAATATCCCATGATTACGCCTTGTTTCAGCATCTTCCTGAAGTCCTCATCTAACTGTAGCTGTATGAATTGAATTCTTGTACATTTATATGTCTCCTTGAAGCCACCAAATTCCAGGCTCACCGTGCGGTCCCTGTGGTTTAGAGAACCAGACTGATGAAAAATCTGCTATATTAATTTCACTTTCCTATTTCAATGCCTCACCTATTCTGGTAGTGAGAGCCCTGACATGTCCCAAGTCCTCTTTCAAATTCTAGATCTTATTCATCTCAACACATTCTTCTGCACGGTTCCAGGACCCTGTTTGTGGGTCAGCTGTCCCCTCCTCCAGACTCCTGTGGTACTTTATTTTTCTCAGCAGCTTAAAACACTTATTGAGCATCAATCATTGGCAACACTGTCAGCTGGACTCCGGGATTACAAACCTTCAGTCACACCGTACCTTCCCTCGATGAGCTCAAGATCTGTGGAATTTCTGTGACGTGCAGGCAATTAATTGGAGAAGGAAATGGCAACCCACTCCAGTGTTCTTGCCTGGAGAATCCCAGGGACAGCGAAGCCTGGTGGGCTGCCGTCTATGGGGTCACACAGAGTCGGACACAACTGAAGTGACTTAGCAGCAGCAGCAGCAGGCAATTAATACAGGGATCTTTTTTCAGGTGTCACTTGGAATTTGTCTCTCACCATGACTGACTCTCAAGGGTCCTGGCGACATAGTGCCTTGAGGTTGCTGGGGTCGGGGTGTGTGTCCACAAGGGGAGGGACATCAGGAGAAATTACAAAGACAGAAAAGGCCCATTGGGAGCCTCTCTGGTCTTTCCACTTCTCCAGCGGAGAGATTCTCCTTTCGGCCTTCCTGGAGGTACCCTGTTTGCTCTGAGAGGCAGCTGCCTGCCCCCCCACCCCACCCCAGCACTTTGCAAACAGTTACAGGAAGTGTTCACTCACGTATCTCTCCTGCTCAGAGGCCAGTGAGTGGCTTGAAGGAAGCAGCCAGGCTTGTTCTTTTCTTTGTCCCCTCTAGCAGCCACCTCCTCTCCCCTCCCAGATAAACAGATAAATAAAGGCAAGTAAGGGTGGGTTGGTCAATGGCATGTCTTTATAAAACTAAATTATTTGAACTTGGATGTGCGTAGTTTTGTTTTTTTTTCATGAGATCAGTCAGAAGGCATAAAACCTCTAAAAGGAAATGTATATTCATTTGTGTTTCCAGGAGAATTTAAAAAACTCTAGCTCCCACGGTCTAAAACGAGATATTCAAAACTCCATTGGACAATCTGTTCGTGGGAAATGAGGAGCCATTTAGGATTCAACAGAGCAAAGCTCAAAACTTGAGCCTTGAGGTGGCAAGAAACAGTATTATAAATCCATTTTAAAAAGAAAAGCCAAAAACACCTAGAAAGCATTTTGCAGTACAAGAGAAAAGCAATTTACTTGTTACTGCTTCAATTTCTTAAATCATCTGGCTTCATAGATCAACACTAACTCTCTTTAAGTCTACCAAATGAAATTCCATCCAATGACTCATTACTCAGAGCGAGCTGCAAATTGTGATTTGTGATTCCAAGACTTCCTCCAGGAAATGCGGAAAAAATGATTGTCCAGGAAAACAGCATAGCCTTGCCTGTGTGTAAATAGATGCTGTTCGCATGCCTACCTGGGTCTGCTCCATTATGTCTCAAACTGGGAAAACATTAAAAAAAAAAAGACTCCTCAACTTCTTGGACAGGTGTTTCTAACTAAATATAAACTCCTAATCCATGTGGGTTGGAGAAAGAAATGGCAATCCACTCCAGTATTCTTGCCTGGAAAATCTCATGGACAGAGGAGTCTGGTGGGCTACAGTCCATAGGTTGCAAGAGTCGGACACGACTTAATGACTAAATCATTCATGCGGGGCTGAAACTGCCCCACTGGCCACAGACTGCAGAAAGTTACCAGAAAGTCTGGCGTCACTACAAACCTTGCAGGCTGTGTCAGCTGAATCCCTAACTCAAACCGGAACCCTTTACAGCAGGGTCACCTGGAATGGTCCTGCTCTTCTCTTGCATTACCTCTTCTCTCAAATCCAAGCAAACCACCCTTTACAAAGTAGCATTTGGGAAAAGAAAACCCCTCAAGCAGATATAATATCTCATTCAAACTGGTCTATACTCTTCTAGACCTGTGACTGCAGATGCTTGGTGGGCGTCCAGAGAGTCCCAGGCTTGACCCTATTTCCAGAATCATCCTCTCATAAACTACTTGCCAGACTCTGCATTATTTGATCCAGTCCTATCTTGTAAGGATTTATTGTTTAATTAATGGCTTGACTGTGAACCATTAACATGAGCATGCAAATAGACACAATACCCATGTTTTTCCTCTCACGAAAGAGCTGGGGTTTCTTTCTAGCAGAGGCACAGTGGTAGTCATCAAGTGGCTATTTGGTCGAGTACAGCATATTTTGCAGTAATTATGTTTTTATGGCTGTATTCTTCCTCTCTAACACAAAATCATCCTTTTAATTATCATGAATTCTTTTCTTTTCTTTTCCTCTTTTGGGTGCACTGTGCAGCATGCAGGAACTTAAGTTCCCTGCCCAGGGATGGAGCTCTCACCCCTGGCAGTGGAAACAGTCTTAACCACTGGTCCAGGAGGGAAGTCCCTATTACGAATTCTTTAACCATCTAATTCTTCTGTGAGTAATGGCTTTCTCCCCTCCCCCAACCCACATTTCACCAGATTCTGGCAAGCCTACAGCAAAGCTTCAGGACACACTTTCCCTCTCTCCCCTGTACCTACCCCTCCTTCCCTCTCACCCTTTTCCTGCCAAGGAGCATCATCCGCTCTGTTCTTAAAGACGCCAGTCACCCAAAAGTGAAGTTGCTCAGTCGTGTCCAACTCTTTGCGATCCCATGGACTGTAACCTACCAGGCTCCTCCGTCCATGGGATTTTCCCGGCAAGAATACTGGAGTGGGTTTCCATTTCCTTCTCCAGGAGATCTTCCCGACCCAGGGGTTGAACCCGGGTCTCCCACATTGTAGGCAGATGCTTTACCGTCTGAGCCACCAGGGAAGTTCACTGAGATACTAACAACTAGCCCCTGGTCTCTGTGTACCCAAAAGCATGTAGGTCATTAGCAGTGTTCTCACTTTCACCAGATGGTGTACAGACAAGGAAGCTACGAGATCTCCAAATGATAAGCCTGGATGGAAAGAAGGGGTGGTCTGAGGGGGCTTTGGCTCCTAGGACTCAGAATTATAAATTATAATATGTGAATTGAAATTAGACTCCACTTGGCAAAACTGGATTGAATATTTTATCATTTTAAGGTGGATTTTATTTTTTCCTATGAAGAAAGGACTTAATACAAAAATTCCAAAATCACGTATATTACTTTGAAAAGAATGCAAGAAGGTTTTCCTTTTTCTGGGTCACACTTGAGCTTGGAAAAAGTGGTTCTAGATTTCTAGACCATTCACTACAAAATGCAGTTGTAAGTGACAAGAGTAAGGAGCATGCCACTTCCTACTACCATCAAAATCTGTTGCCTCTAGATTTGCAAGAATTGTTCAAAACGATAATGTTCTGGAAGCAGAATTGGAGGATAAAAAAAATAGATCCCATGGAAGTGGGGTATCCTCTTTAGAAAAGATCCCTGCAAGGCTAATAAGAGCAGTTTAAGAGCTGTGAACTGGGCCTAATCTCCTTCCTCCAGAGTGTGAAACAAGTCTTAGTTATCCACATGATCCAATTAGTTTAACAACTGGATTTAGTTGGGTGGGGTGCAGGGGCAGGCTCAGAATAATGAGGTAAATAATGCAGGGTCCCAAAAATTCAAAGTTTTTCAGATGAGGCAAGCTTGATGTCTCCCTCCTCCCTAACACTCCTTCCCTCCTTCTTTCTTTTCTCCCTTTCTTTCCTTTCACCCTCCTTTCCTCCTCTCCTCTTCCTCTTCTTCCGCCTCTCCTCTCTTTAAAAAAGTACTTGCCAAATTTTTTATCCGTGTTATTAAATAGAAAGTGTGTGCACTGCAAGGATACTTCAAGGATTAAATGAAATTGTATGTGAAAACGCCTAGCACAGCACTTGACACATTTAGGGTGTCCATGAAATATTAATTTTACTCTGTTTCTCTTTCCAATCCCTCCTCTCTCCTGCCCCCACTCTTTCTACTTTACTCTTTTATAACCATTATGCCCCTACCTGGCCATGACTGGGAACTGACACTAATTCTAAAGTGTTCGTAGAGGCACAAACACTCATAAATAAATATTAGATGTGGCTTGTGAGGTCCTAGTTTCCTGACCAGAGAGCAAACCTGGGCCCTCAGCAGTGAAAGCAAGGAGTCACAACCACTGGACCACCAGGAAATTCCTTAGGACGTATTGTTAAATCAAGCTGTTGACTCCGTTTTTAATTATAAAATGGTTACCTTGAACATTTTATATTTCTCTCTTACATAACATGTCAACTGTGTTTGCTTTTTATGAACTTCACAGGGATGGTTCATAAAAATCCCAAAGCAATTTGAAAACTGCATGGGTCAGTAGGAAGTTATAGACTTATAGAGCTTCATTTTTGTTGCTCTTAGTTCTAGTTATAAATGATGAGAAAGCCCAAACGGGAGAAATAAAATCGCATGATCTCACACACTCATCAAATTTCACACTTTGAAAGAAATTCAGTCTCTAAGTTATTTTTTAGTAGAAATAATGAACTAGATCCCATGGACAGAGGAGCCTGGTGGGCTACAGTCCAAGGGGTTGCAAAAGAGTTGGACACGACTTAGTGACTAAAACAAGTCTTGGGTAGAGCTACCTAAGAAGTAGAAACTTGTGACTTACCAGTTTTAGGAGAATTCCAAAGAAGCCTGTTAGATTTGTTGCTCATTTCTTCAAAGGTCTCCAATGAGACTGTTCCTATCTGGAGTTTGACTTTTTCCCAAATCAAGAAATTATCTAAAATCAGCATAAATATTGCTCAGTTGCTCCATCCTTGAACCTTCATATATTCCACAAACACTTCTCCAGCACCTCCTCTGCAGAAGACCTTTTATATCTTGTGGATATCCTTAATGGGTATCAAACTGGGCAGCAGAGAGACCACTGAGTCTTCCACAGGGAGCAATCACAGGCATGATACTGATGATGGAGTTCAAGGGCACAGAGGTACTGCTAGCAATGAAGCTCATTATCAGACTAGACAATGAACCTTCTAACTGGCTATGAAGCTCTCAAAGAAATGAAGAGCAAACTTAAGTGGTGCTGGCTACCACAGTCAGCTTGGCGATCATGAGAAGCCCCTATGCTGAAGATTTTCAAAAGTAGGCTTCAGTTTAACTTGATACTCATACAACCAATTGAAAACTAAAAAAAAAAAAAAAAAAGAGGCAAGCAACCAAGTGTCAGGTTTTACTAAGACAAAAACACAGCTTTACTGATTTTTTTCACAAAGCCCATTTTAAAAAAACTAAATCAGCCTGTTATTTTTATAACCCATAGGCCTACGGTAATAGGTTCAACATTTTATCTACTGTTTTCAGAGAAACAGGTTGGTGAAATTGATGGACACAGCTGACACACCCATCAGGTAAAGATCAAAGGAAAGATGAAGTAACTGTACCTCTTAAAGTCTAAGAAGATTGAAGATGAAAGAAACTGAGCAAGTAGGAAATTGGCTATGAAGGCATGATATCAAACACAAATGATTAAAGGTTAGAAAAATTCAACCCAATGAATTTAGAGGTTCTGTCTGTATGAAAGTGGAAAATAAAAACATGCGAAATTCAGTCACTACATCACCAGTTTTGACTGAACAGATCAACTCACCCTACTGTTTGCCAGCAGCCAAACTGGGCTCTAATAAGCCATTCCATGGAGAGCCACAAATGACAGCTCAGGCTGGCAAACACTCCCTAATAAGATTTTCCGCCTCTCTGTGGGGACCATGTATGTTCAGTTTTGGTTTTGTAGCAATTATATGCAAGCTAATTTAAGCATATTCATTTTTCACAGAATGATTATGCTTATTTATTTGTTTTCCACATTCAATAGATTGTTCTCTAATCACCACACAGCTTGTGGGAAAGTACCCTTAAATATGTTAAGTCTAACTCATCATACAAATGCACTGTGCTACTGTGATGACTTTTCATTACCACCTCTAATTAAATGTTTTGCCAAACTATCAGAAAAATCTTTTCATTTTTATTCCCAGAAAATCCGGAGAGAGGAAGACAGAGAGAAAACAATGCTTCGAGGCTGTCCAGATCTCCGCTCTCCTCCATCCCCCCCACCTCCTACCCCCAACCCCCACACTAGTAACAATGGCTTTGAAAATGCAGATGAGAGCTTTCCTGTATGGACACACATAGAATCCCCCTCACTGGTAATCAGTGCATCTAATGGAAAGAAGCTGCTACAGGATTCGAATCCTAATGATTCCACTCCTGAGTGAGGGTCCTGTCACACCTGGGATGATTACACCTATTATATCTGCCTGGTCCTTGTCTGCAGTTTATTGTACACTTGGGGCCAGAGGGAGATCTCTAGCTCCATGACAAGTATTTGGATCCACAGCTAATGATTTAACAGCAAGGCATTTATAAGAAAATGAGATTAAGAAACCATTCTCTTTCTCTAAGGAGCAGAGCCACCACACACTGACACAAGGACACTTCTGCCTTTTACTTACAGCTCTTTGGCTCCACGTGCTACTCCATGGGCTTCTTGGCTCTGTTCCACTCCAGACAGCCCCTAGCAGTAGTCACTCCATTTGGTACATCTCTAGAGAGGAGGTATGTCCACCTCCTACTTGGCTCACACTGTTCTCCTCAGCTTGTAAATGACAAGTGACCATTTCCTTTACTGAAAATAAATTCTTCATAATTAGTATATCCTGAATGCTATCTGAACTGATGTTTACCACCATATCCCCAGGACTTTCAAACAAAAATCTCCCAAATTCCTTCAAAAACAAATAATTGACCATATAATAAATTATTTATTTTCACATCTGAACATTCTTACTAAATACTGTACCACTCACCTGAGTTTTATTGTTTGCTCTGAAAAGTGAAAGGATTTATTTAGCAACAAGAATAATAACGGTAAAATTAGTATTTTTTAAAAAAATTCTGAAGGGAAATGTACTCATCTACATACACGTGCACAACTGCATCAATCTGGGCATCCATGTGATGCCTTAAAAAAAAACTAGAATAATGGGTATAAATAGATCCATGAACCAAACCTACAAACACATCAAAGGACATGAAGGCAAATCAACAGTCAGCTCATCATGAATCAGCAGCAGAGTGAACTGGCTAGCACAAAAACAAATGAATTAGGCATTCAATAGAAATATTTTATCTAGAATAATGGGGTGATAATTATATTCTGATTTGTGCTGGTCAGAACACCCATGAAGGGGACTTCCCTGGAGGTCCAGTGGTTAAGACTTCGCCTCCCAGTGTGGGGAGTGCGGATTCAATCCCTGTTTGGGGAGATAAGATCCCACATAGCCTTGAGGCCAAAACACCAAAACATAAAACAGAAGCAATGCTGAAACAAATTCAATAGACTTTAAAAATGGTCCACATTAAAAAAAAATCTTAAAAAAAAGAACATTCATGAAATGCTATCTTCAATTCTAGCTGTCATGACCTTATGAAACTAGACAAACCGCCCCACACGGGGAACAGTCTGGAAGCCACAGGTGTATGAGGTTTGGAAAGGCTCTTTGGCGTGGAAGAGTCACCCTGAGGAAGACCTAAAAAGTGTTTTCTTTACAACGAATGCAGCATGGAAGAGGAGCAGAGCTTATTTTCTGTTCCCTTAGAGAGAAACCAAACTAATAGGAAAAATCTGGGTAAGGTTACACACACATAAATTGCCACTAAATTTGCCTTAGAAAAAATTTCCTAACAATTCCAGCTGTGTAGCCTCACGAAGTCAGACCTTCACTGTGTCTGAAGGGTTTATTTGAGACCATTCAACCACTGTTAATGAGTCTCTTTGAGGGTCCACACATCTAGAGAGCTGGTTTTGAACCCTTTCTTTTTTTGGAGGGCAGGAGGGTGTCCTGGACCTCCTAGAAAATAATGAAAGCTCTGAATCCCCTCTCCAGAAAGATGTCTAGACATCTAGCCTCTTCAGAAAACCCATGGGCCAGTCAGATGAAGAACTGCTGCCCTAGCACTGGAAATCTGAGTCTCCAAGGTCTCTTTCATCTTAGACCCTCCAACACTCTGAGTCTTGATCTAACTGGGTAGGCAAATTTTGAATCCCAAGCTCTGGATCTAAATTTTATAAAAGGTCTGCCTTCTTTAGCTAATTATTCCCTTTATCTTCTTCTCTCAGTACCACTACTAAGTCTGCCTTCCACTCCATTCCCAGAGAGGGTATCCAGCCAGGGTGGCTATCAGCCCACCATATTTTTATTCCCTTAGTCCCTTCCTGACACCACCGGGACCTCAAACGTGGGATCAAACCCTACTGCCCTAATGCAGATCTAGCATAACCATGCCTTTGACAATATTGGTGAGGTGCTAAAGATATTTAGAGGATGAGTCTCAATCACTGATAAATACTAAGGACAAAAATTATCTGGATGAAGAAATCTCAAGGATATTGTCTTAATGAAAGTCAATTTCATTCAATTCAATAAACATTTAACAAGTATCTACCATGGGCTAAGCACGGTCCTTGAATGCTTGGGATACAAAGGAGAATAAACTATAGTCCTGGCATCCAGAATGAACTACTAAAATACAATGTTCTGGGTGCTCTGGTGCTCAAATAGTCTCTCTAGAGTTTAAGCTCAAGGTTCTGGGGGAAAATAAATATTAATTATATATACATATGTTTGTGCATGTGTGTGTGTGAGAAAATCTCTCAGTCATGTCTGACTCTGCAACCCTGCCGGGCTCCTCTGTCCATGGAATTCTCCAAGCAAGAACACTAGAGGCTGCCATTCCCTTCTCTAGGGGATCTTTCTGACCCAGGGACCAAACTTGTGTATCCTGCATTGTAGGCAGATTCTTTACCATCTGAGCACCAGGCAAGTCCAGAGACATATATACAAATAATTATAATATTTAATTTTATACATATATAATTGTTTATATATGTGTGTGGTGTTGATTTAGAGGCTGAGTTTCAATCACTGATTAATTCTCATGAAAAAATTATATAGATAAAGAAATCTCAAGGATTTTTCATAATTAAAAGAAGATAATTCAATTCATATATATATAAAAAGCAGCTGAAATTTCAAAGTTGGTTAACATCTTTGTGTACATAAAGGAGACAAGTGGCCATAAGCAAAAAGAAAAAAACAGTTTAACACCAGGTTAACTGTAAAAAAAAAAAATCGTGGAAGAAGTCCCCTAAAATTCCACATGTGGGAAAATCTCAGAGAAAGGTCTCTACACTCACTGACGGGCACACAGGAAATGCACAAGAATTCTGTTGAAGGAACATGACAAATTGAAAACCTTCAGATCTATTCGGAGAAGGCAATGGCACCCCACTCCAGTACTCTTGCCTGGAAAATCCCATGGACGGAAGAGCCTGGTAGGCTGCAGTCCATGGGGTCGCTAAGAGTCGGACACAACTGAGTGACTTCACTTTCACTTTTCCCTTTCATGCATTGGAGAAGGAAATGGCAACCCACTCCAGTGTTCGTGCCTGGAAAATCCCAGGGACGGGAGCCTGGTGGGCTGCCATCTATGGGGTCGCACAGAGTCGGACACAACTGACGTGACTTAACAGCAGCAGCAGCAGATCTATTCAGAGAAAGGAGCCAATCCTTTAAAATATTTATGAACTTTAGAGGTTACTGTAAAACCCTAGATTGAGAGGCTATTAGATTTCTCTATAAAGAATCCAGAAACACCCAAACCAGTAACTTCAGTGAGCTTCTTGAAATATTCCTTCGAGCTCCAAGACTGTGATTTTATATACAGAAATAGATGTCTTAGCAGTCTCATAACTCTCCACAATTCTGTCCTTGAGTCCATACTCAGATATCAAAAGACTCCCATTAAATGTTATTCATAAGAAGAGTATTTTCCAAGCCCTCGACAGATTAGAAGTCATGCAACAAAGAGTCCTTTACAAAAATTATGCTCTAGACCAGGGGTTGGCAACTTTTTCCTATAAAAGGTCACACAGTAAATAATTTAGGCTTTGTGGGCCATACAGTCTATTCTAGCTACTCAACTCTGTTTTTATTTCAAGAAAGCGGTATAATCAACATGTAAACAAGTGTGGCTTGTGTTCTGATCATCCTTTATATGTGCTGTGTGCTGTGCTTAGTCACTCAGTCATGTCTGACTCTTTGTGGCCCCGTGGACTGTAGCTGGCCAGGCTCCTCTGTCCATGGGGATTCTCCAGGCAAGAATACTAGAGTGGGTTGCCGTGCCCTCCTCCAGGGGATCTTCCCAACCCAGGGGTGGAACTCAGGTCTCCCACATTGCAGGTGGATTCTTTACCATCTGAACCACCAGGGAAGCCCATCCTTTACATATGGACACTGAAATGTGAATTTCATATAATTTTCACATGTCATAAAACAGGCTTGTTTGGACTTTATTCATATAAAAAATGTAAAACCCAGTTTTACCTTGAGTGTCCTAGAAAGACAGGAAACAGGCCAGATGTGGCTTGCCAGCTATAGCTTGCAGATCTCTGCTCTACAACTTAAGATTGAAAATTTCACTTTTGGCTCCTGGAAGCAAAACATTTCTATTATCTGTTCATTTCACTCAAGTGGAATAGCTCATTCTCTAGCGATGCCCAATAAATAAGACATCAGAACTGCCTTAGTAGGATTCTTATACCAAGTTTTTCTTGTGTGATTTGTTTGTGGAATATAATATACATGAAATCTGAAATGAGAGTCATGATCTTGACCAACAGTGGTGGCAACTTTTGTCGTTAAACTAGCAACTGACACAACTGGAGCCCAGCCTGATGCAGCAATCAGAATAGAGGCAAGAAAGTTTTCCTTCAAACAGATAGATCCCAGTGGAGACAGCAGGATGTATCCACTATTAACAGTGATTCTCTCCATCTCTGTCTAGGCAAGTAGAACCAATAGCCTGGGAATAGCGCTTGGAGTGAATGGATTTTCAACAATCTAGTTGAAGCAACAATCTAGTCACCCTTGGTTTTTTTTTTTCCCCCAGGCACTACAGAGGTCAATACTTTTCTTTCTGCTGATGTGGTATTTGAAGATTCCATTTGCAAAGCAGTCGTGCTTAGCTAAACTCTTGCTAATCTGGGGCCAGATACAAATGTCTTTCTAGATCACACCAGTTCTCTATTAGGGAAGTCTGAGAGTATGAAAAAAGTTTTTTTTTTTTTTTTTAAAAAAAAAGGAAAGAAAAAGAGATGAAGCCTAGCCCTTCCTAATGATCACCAGCCTACCTGTCATGAGAAAGGAAAACAATTTACATCAGGTCAGGGGAAAGGTCTCTGAATTGGGAAATAATCATCCATTAGAAGCAACAGGGGCTCATTCGTGAAGCTAGAAGTACTGAGAATGGGCTTGCTGATGGTGGGTGTCAGTCCGGCCAGTCCAAAAGATCTCAAAAAACTAAAGCGATGTCATTTCTCACCGGATGAAATTAAATAGGAATAAATGCAAGGTTTTGAGGTATGTCGACAGATCTACTTTCACAAGTACACGGAAGGAATATGGACACATGGCTTAGAGGAATCTCCAGCACAAGAATGCCATCAATAGAACTGACAGGATTGGGGGCTGCATTACTGAATTAAGGTAGAGGAGAGAGAGAAAGGAGATATCAGCACATGGAGAGTGTATCTGAAGGTGGTTAGGAGGGATATAGAAATACAGGAGCCTATTTTTATCACAGGGACTGAAAGGGAGAGAGTAAGAATCAAAGCTATCTTATCAGAGGAACGGTTGTGCCACGCTTCATTCTAAGCCCTTCTCTTATCCAAGTGAACCGACCACAGTGTGACTGAGAGAGAAGGGACCATCCCTCCCCTGTTAACTCAAAGGCATCCTTTCATTCTTCTCTGTTTCATCTCTACTGCATTAGAGACCACTTGAAAGAAGCCAAACCAGACTAGAAAGGGTGGCAGTGGGGTGTCACACAAAGGGCTCTGAAAGGCTGGCCTAACGCAGAACAATTCAATTTCTGTGTGGTTCCAAGAGGCTGTGTGTGCTGTGCTAAGAAGCCCAGTAGACAGAAGCAATTGGGAAGAACATTTCAACTTGATGCATGGAATGGGTTCTGAGGCCCCTCTCTCTGAAAGCATCATGCATAGGCAAAGATGACAACTTGGTTGTAGAAGCAGCTGGTGTATCAGATGGGGGTGGGTGGGTGAAGTAGATGACTTTTAAGAGCTCTTCCAGCCCTGAGATTCTCACAAGTATGTGAACAGAATGCTGCCAACAGTGTGCTCTTTTCAGAGCAGGCTAAGAAGTATGTGTCCTCTGAAGCACACATACTGAATATGCCTACCTTACTTGTTACCTGGCTTAACATAGGTTCAAAAAGATCACCTGCTCTTACTACCTTTAAGGAATGTGATCTGTCTGATAATCCCAAAATAAAGCAACAATGATCAGGGCCTCCAATCTGTTTCCCTCAGCACCGCCTCGATGCCTGGAGATGTGTCCCTCTGGGGTAGCTGCCATGGCTGCGAGCCTGTCATAGGATGCTGTTTGGCATTAGCACATGTCCAACACCTGCTCAAATGGAAACACAAAGAAAATCATTTTCCAGATCCTTTCTGCTCCAAGGGGGAATGCCCTTTAGCACGCCTGGCCCTCTTCCACAGGGTGGGGGCTTCTACTTCCCTGACACGTGGTTTCCATGATGCTTGGAATACATTTACCTGGCAGTCACTAGGCCATTTTCATGGACATATGCCACAAACACTTTTTTTTTTTTGTAATGGGGTATATTCATTAGCAATGTTGTGATAGTTTCAGGTGAATAGCAAAAGGACTTGGCCATACATATACATATATCCATTCTCCCCCAAATTCCCCTCCCATCCAGGCTGCCACATAACACTGAGCAGAGTTCTGCAATGGATTTTTGGGAATGGAAAGTGGACGGGCTCTTCACCTCCGAAACACAGGTAAGAAGTCCAGGATATATAGCTTGTAACCACTCAACAGGGAACATCAAGAAAATTCTACGCCAACCCCAGAACCCTCCTTATTGAAACCTATAACTGAAAGCCAACAGCATTCAGGTATGAAGCCCTAAAGTGGTGGGAGAATGGAGGTTTCCAACTCTGGAAACAACACGTTCTTAAATACCAACATCCCAGGAACTGCAAAGGTCAGTCACAAGGAAATAGAACGGCCAACTGTGATGAGAAAGATGCATGCTTACAGAATCCTCTGTTCTTTCTAAATAATACAGATGTATGTAGCTGAATTTCACACTCTCAAATGTGCTCAGGTTCCCTTATAGCTTATCTTAAAGGGGGGAAGAAAGAAATATCCTTGTCCTTGAGCTAGTCACACCAGGGAAAAAAAAAAAAACGTGTCCATGGGAGGGGGAATCTTGGTAACTAGATAAAATTCAAAGGCATTGCTTTCAAGAGGTCTTCTTTTTCCTTCTTCATTAAAGACTGATAAAGCTCAGCAAGCCATTCAAATAAAAAGCAAACAAAGATAAAAAATCTCCTTTTACTGTCTGCTTTTCTCTCTGTTATAATTTGTAATAAATTCCTCCTGGTGACTTCTGATTGCAGAAATAATTTGTGCCTTTATGCCTTCAGGCAATACAGCATATTAACTCTCCAGCCCTCCCACTGACAATGCAAAAACACACTCAAAAACCAGGATGCAAGGAGCAGAAGGTATTCCAACTACACATACTGTACAGCATGGTTTCCAAGGAGCCAGACAAAGAACTGTATATGGAAAAAATCAAGGTGGGAGATTGCCAGCCCAACACAACTGTCTTTTCAAATAAAAATCATTATAATCACAGAAGCCCACATTAGATCACACGATCAGACAATCATATCCACCTATAGGAAACACTGTACTACAAATATTAGCACTGCGAAAACTATACTTTCCGACATTCACCCAAAGCAGAACCCAAGTATTCAATAAAATAAAATAATCTGGAAAAGGTAGAAATGTTCTACGGGGGCACACTGCCTTTATAAATTACTCACTTGGTGGCACTATAAATGTCAACAGCTCTGCTTTATCTAATACATAAATAATAAGGTTTAATCCATATTTATTGTACCTACCTTCTGTCAACCAAGGATATTTTATTATCTAGCAAATGAACTTTGTATACACAACTACTGATCACAAATCAGAAAACTTTCAGTAATACACAGAAGCTAGGAAATAGCAGTGTTAAACCATCTAAATATTAGAGACCATTTGTCTTCACCTTTGCAGAGACTTTATAGAACCAGAAGGTGCTTTAGAAATCATTTAGTTCAACCCTCTTAATTTACAGAAAAAGATATCAAAGTCCAGAGAGGTGATGTCACCTGATCAAGGTTTACACAGCATGTCCATGGAGAAACAAGTTAGGACCCAGGTCAACCACCTCCTCACAGAAGAGGAGGTGCTCTTCCTGAAACCAAAAGTCAAATTTCAGTGGAGTTTTGTGTTTGGGGAAAGATATGGTATATGATTTTATAACATTCTCTCAAATTTCATATATTTTAAAATATTTTTGCAAGACAAATCTTCACCTTCTTGAAGTCTATTTTCTAATCAATGTATTATTAAGTTAGAAATGACACACTCTGGTGAGTCAATTTTCCCCACTTTTTATCCTCTTTTAAAATTTTTCTCTGGCCAGAATTGTTCTCTGGCCACCAGATGAAGCTGCCAACATATTTTTACATTTCTCTCTTTTTCTAGGAAGCAAAGAGTTGGGAACAACGATGGCAGACAAACAATGCAATATGCCCGTTCAAGTCAGGCAATCTGAATTCCATTTCATGTGGTATCTGAGGACTTCAATTTCTCCACCTCTAAAATGAAGGAGAGCACCTATCAACCAGTTCCTAACTACTGCAGGACCCAGTATTTCTTATCTGGCTTACTTGCAACACTGCCAAGTGGGGAGAAAGAAAGGGTTGGGGGGGTNAAAGTCTGCGAGAGCACAGGTGGAAATCTACACATACATATGTATGGGCATAATGTGCTTTAAATATAAAGTCTAAAAACGTCCAAACAAGAAACAGCTAAGTTTCTCCATCTACACACACACTTCCACATCACACACACACCAGCATGTAAATGGAATACACCTGATGTAATCTCTCCTGAAAGGATGCTGGCTCAGTTGTATGTGCATAACTAATTCTCAGGCATTACATGTTGAAAATCGGTTTATTTCCCCTTCCATTTTTCTTTCTTAAAAAACCAATTCAGTGCATATGATTATAGCTCTGCTACCAGTGTGACATTCTTTGCCATCTATTGTCCTCTTCCAACTCCACAATTGGACATCAATTTTTGGTAAAATCCACGAATCTATGGAGAGGCTAGTGTAAGAGCTATCAAATCTTTGTTATAATATTAACCATTTCCAATGTATGCAATTCATGGAAGTGCTAAGATCTCCATNGATCTCCATTCATATCCAGAAACTAAGGTTATTTCCATATGATACTAAGAAGCACATTTCAAACCATGAGGATGGGAGAAGAGAGACAAAATTTTGTTCTAATCAAATTTCACACTTCTAACTCTATGCAAGTATATCAAAAATGCAATCCAGAGACTCCAAAATCAATGTTAGAAATAAACACCTTCCTTGATATCTTTTCTCTACACACCTCGCAATGTCCCCTTAAAAAAAAGTTAGCAACACCATAAAGCAATTGCCCTTCAATTAAAAATAAATTTTAAAAAATTAAAAATAAATTTTAAAGTCAGTGTTAGAAAGATCACCATCTCTGGCATCGGAAAGACCTGGGTTCAAGCCACTGTGTGAGTTTGGGAACATCACTTAACCTCTCAACTTCAGAGTTGTTGTGAGAATTGAATGAAACATTGCCTGGGGAATATTGAATACACAGTAAGAACTTAACTGATGTTACTGCTCTCCTGTTGGAGATGACTAATGTGGGTGATGGAAACAATATCCATAACCAGGGACAATTAAATATCGCTTCATAAATTGTCTGGTTTCACAGATCTATACCATGAATTTTCTACAAGGGCACTATGGCCCACAAGGGGAAGAAAATTGATTCTTAGGGAGGGTGAATAAAAATTGCAGATATTACAGTGCTTTGTGGCCCTTCATGATCCAATCCTGCCCTCCTCCTAGCCAAAATCTTACTCCTTAGTATTTAATTTCTATTGTTAAAGATCAGTTAAATTGAATTTAACTCCCCCTTACAAGTACGATCACGAAAACAAGGTTGAGAAACACTAATCTATGTCTTTTGCATTATTGAAAAGATACACTCTGAGGAATTTTCATACTATTTCCCTCCACCAGCAGATTCCCAAACTCCAGTGGTGTCAGCAAGGGGTAGAAGTAACCAAAGAGGGGCTTTAACATTGTGTAGAATCACATAGGACATGGCCTGCTATTAATGTAAATCACAATACACTCCATTTATTAGGGTCCACCTTTATAAATCTTTGTATATCCCTCTTCCCAGCTTCAGATTTCCAGCCCTATTTCTAATCCATTTCAGAAAAACAATATCAATATGTTATTTACTTTCCTCTTCAGTTAAGATCTGGGGTAGGCAGCACAACAGCAAAACATTCTTGGAGCAGATGCAGATTCAATCTAAAGCATCATTCGTGCCTATCTGCACTGCTATCCACCCACAGAAATTCATCATATTTCCAAGGCTGACCTCCTTACCATAAATCCATCCAGCTACCTCTAATGAATCTGCAAGTGTCAAAGTCTTGTTCTATTCTGTCATCAATTAATGAGCCTGGAGACCCATCCCAGTACAGGATTCAGATTATGGCCCTGTACTTAGCCAGAGCCATTCTATAAAATGTATAAATGGAAGCTATGGCCAGTTAATCCTTTATGTGTCAGAGTTCTGATGAAAGTGGGAAAGGGGTTCCAAATGGGAGGCCAACATACAGCCGAGAGCCCCAGGCTCTCCCAACTGTTAGAGATCTTCCCTGTCATCCTGAAGACACTACGTAACTTCAAATCAAGATTTATTTAGCCTTTCATTTAGAGCCGGCTGCTGATAATTTGTAGTCCTGGGTGACAGCATGAGCACTGGTAATTGAAATCCACAATCACCCAACACACCATAGCCAAGAGTGTCAGCTCTTTCCTCCTTTAACTTACTTCACTTGCAAGAGCTATAAGATACAAAACAAAACTATTTCCATCCATCCTCCCCTCTGCAATCCTACAGATTGAATCTGGAGCTTACACAGAGAAAAGATAGGCATGCAGACAGCAGGAAAGAAAATGAGGCAGAATATTCCCCAACAAGGATAATCACACTGTAAATAATCAAGAACTGCACCCACGGTTTCCCCCAAACACCAGGTCTTCTAAAGTGTTACATTGTGATTGTGAATTGTGCCCTGGGGGTAAGGCATTGTGACCCTTGCACTGGGACTGAGAGGCTTGAAACAGGAGCTCAAGAGCTACTGAGAGACAAATACCCACAAACTACACAACTACACTCCACTGGTGGAAAGAGGACCAGCAGCCTGGTTCAACAGCATTTTGGAATCTGTGCAATTCTCACAGCTTTCATTCCATCGCTAGTCACAACACTATTCTTTGCTGAGATTCTTTTTAAGACTGCCATTGTCCTAACATCTATCTTTTAATAGATGGATATCTTGTTTGAGGAGACTCAAACTTAATTACTTCTTATATGTCTTAAAGGATTTTGGTACCAACCTATTAATGTCAATGTGAGTGAAACAGCAAAAGGTAGTTGCAATGGCCAGGTGCTGTGGAAAAAGAAAATCTGGGCCTCCGGTCCCAGTTTCTGTCTCTTAACAAACAGTGGACTCTTGAGCAAATCCATATCTTCACTTATGAAACTGAGAATCCCTGCTCCAACAGGCAAGATAAAATGAAATCAGTGCAAAAGCATTAACGTGTGTGTAACATTTCCAGACCCATGACTCTGGAAGTAAAACTGGCACAGACTGAATGTCTTTGTCCCCTCGAGATTCCTGTTGAAATCCAATCACCCATGTGATGGTATTCAGAGGCGGGGCCTTTGGGATGTGATGACATCATGAGGATGGAACCTGCATCAGTAGGATTAGTGCCCTCAAAAGAGACCCCAGAGAGCTCCCTTACCCCTTTTACCCTATGAAGACACAGAGGAAGGTGACCTTCTATTGATGTACTGAAATGAGACAACTGATTTTAATGACAATAATAACAACCAGTTCCCAGTGATTTATTAAATAGAAATTTGTGAAGTTGTTGGACTGGTACCAACTCTCTTCTCCCAGGTGCCTCAAATTTACGTGGTCCAAATGTTGAAACTCATCCCAGTTGCCATATGGAATTCATTTGAAGCAGTTTAAAGTGACTTTTACTATTCCTTGCTTAAGAAGAAAAGTGACTTTCTGAAGCGAAGTATTTCCTTTTCATGCCAGGCAACTAATATGTGGTTCCCTAAGCTGGTCAGTGCTTTCCTTATCGCTAATTACAATGCTCATAGTGTCTTGGAAACAACAACCAAAGACAGGCCATTATTAAGAGTTCTCATGTAAATTCAAACTTGACATGTTGTGAAATTATGAATCAAAAATAAAACCTTCATCTCCCTAGACCAACCCCATTTAAAAAAAATAAACCTGAATTAGTATACATTGCTAAAAGAATACATTTAGTGGCCTGACTTAGACAATATGTTAATATAAATCTACCTTAGGATCTAGAAAATGAAGCTTAAATAATATGAAAATGATCACTGGATTGCAAACACTATAAAAATTATATAAGAGTAAATGTATCTTATTTCCTTAAGACTTTTTAAAATAAATCACCTTTATTTTAGATTTTTCTTTTGGTGAAAACCAACAAAGAAGTTTCTTGAGAGCTAATTACTATTAGCAAACTAATATTACTCCAGAAAAGCTAACCACAATCTGCCGGCAGCCAGGCAAAAAGAAGATGTGACAACATTACACAAAGCTATTGGGGGAAACTCATTATAAAAGAAAAACGATATCCCCAAAATAAACACTCAAGCTGCATCAAATCAGATACCAAATTATTTGGAAATGAAATTATCTTTGAGAGGATATTTACTATAAGCAGTCAAGATTTAAACAAATAAAATTATAAGAGAAAAAAGACCCAATTTTCTCCTGAGGATTGATCTTGGTTAAACAAGCAATCTCCTGCAGCTCAGGAATCCAAGGCTATAATTCTGGGAGCTGCTCTCAGGACAGAAGACTAAAGGAAATGAACAAAAGAAGGTTGATGCTGTAATGGGAGAACATCCAAAGTGATATATGAAAACCGAAGTAAAAGTGCATTGTGAGCTGGGCACTAAAGACAGAAATAAAATAGGGACTATCTTTGGGCTAAAAAAATCTACAACAGAAAAAAACGAAAAGAATGATCTAGGCAAATCGAGCTATAGAAATACTCCAAGATGAGTCATTTTAAAAGGGGAAGCCTTGCTATTTTCCTTCCATTACTCAAGATTTTGAATTGTGGGAAAATAAAGACCTGACCAAGAGAGCAAGTAAAGGTGGAGAAGACAGCTTTTCTTCAGGAAACAGGAAGGAAACAACAGGAAGGAGAGACGGAAACCTTTAGTGTACACAGGAGGGTACACTGTCCCAGAGACATAAGCGGTTTGGTTGAGGCCACACACAGGTAGTAAAAGGCAGATCTGGACAAGAATAGAAAGCTCCATGAAGGTAGGGACTTGTCTGTTTTGTTCAAAGCAACGATGACTGAAACCCCATAGATACTGACACCCCATAGAAATATCAAAAATATTTTCTTAATTCCTAAATATTTGATTATTTTATCTTTTAAAACTTTTTATTTTGTATTGGGGTACAGTTGATCAAAAATATTTCTTGAAGGGAGGGAGAGAAGTAAATAGAAAGAATGAATTCGGTTCAGCTCACAAAGCATGCATTGTATGATGCCCTACTGGGAATTCCAAGAGAGTATATGGCATGGCACCCGGTGCCAGGAGTTTGTGGTCTATTGGGGGAAAACAAAACGTACACATGGAAGGACGACTAAACTACCAAACACTCTACCTTGAGAGGTAGATGATGGTGTGGATGTCAGCCCTGCACGGGGGTCAATGAATAGAAACTCAGTTATGAACCCAGTGGTCAGGGAATTATTGATGGCCGAGCAAGCCTTACTTGTCACCACTAAAGAAACCAATATGACTGGAGCTCCATATCTGTTGATTACCTGATGTCACACAGTTGTGTTTAATAAGGCTAGTGATGACATCTCTTCCTAGTTTTCAAAGTGCATTCTGTCTGTGTCATCTCCTGCAGTCATCACAAAGCACTTGGTGGTGGGCCAGAATGGGGTGCTGATCTTCACTAACAAAAAAAGAGAGAAGGCATATTCTCTGAAATGAGAAGTGAACTCAGCACTGTATGTAATGGCACCTATCCAACTCTGGGAAGGTGAAAGTCTTAATGTGGATGTTTTTCACCTATGTGAGGTGAGAAGATGCAAGATGGCCACAGACAAGGGGAGGGAAGGGGATTGTTCCTTAGTGCAATAGAGTCAAAGCACATCCAGAAATGTGGAGATGATGGGGAAAAGCAAGCACTTCCTCTAGGGGTAAGCTGAGCCATTCTCTCCCCTTGCTCTCTGACAACTGATCTGGAGAGCAGGCACTCTCCTATGGAGGCACTGGGGCCACCCCTCGTACACACGGCACTTCTATGTGGCAGCCTCAAAGACGCCCTTTCCAGGCATCCCTTCCTCCCAGCTCACGTGGCCCCATTCCAAAACCCAGAGCTCAGTGAGCAAAGCATGGGCTGCATTTCATCTGTCACTCACTTCCTCAGTCAGGTGCCTTTGTACTATGAACAAATTCTACACCCAGACATGTCAGCCCAGGAAGTAACCCATACTGTCTCTGACCTGCTTTATTAGAAGGTGCTTCCTTTTACAGAACTGAAATCCACCTCCCATAGGGGTTTGTTGTGTTCTTTCTAGCCACATGGGCAAATATCCAAGTCCCTCTTCCCAGTGACAGCCTTTCAAACACATCCACTGGTTTTGTGCTCCTCCTCAATCAAGCCATCACCTGGAGCTATCACCCTGGAAAGAAAACCAAACCAGCTCCAAAGAGACAGCAGAATCATGATGTTTTTGAAAGCACATAGAGCTGCCATAAAGAGGTTTGAAATACCAGCAAGAACTTTATACAAACAAGCATCATGACAAATTTATCAGTGCTCTAAGGGAAGTAGTCAAAGTTAGGTTAGGGTTAGGGTTCACCAAGTACACACTAAAGGGCAGGGACTAGATCTGCTTAGGAAAAGAAGGACAGAAAAGGTGAGGGACATGGGAGAGAAGGAAGGGAGGATGGAAGGGATGGAGGGAGAGTAGGAAGGAAACCACACACGTCTGGTTGTGGTTGTCTGGCCTGGGTGTCAAGAGTTCAACAATGAAGACGACTCACAAATCAAACCCAAAGCATTCTTATTAATTCTGTATTTACCATATTCATTGAAACAGTAGCTCTGCCTAAGGCATCTTTGTGTGTGCCGCAGGGGATAGTTTGTTGATTTTTTTCCCATGAGGGAAATCCACATAGAATGTGGTCTGCAAAATCTGGCTTGAATGATGATCTCCTTTGTAATGGGCATATCTGAGCTTATGAACGGCGTATTCTCAGTATGTAGTTGATTTGTTTTATAGTGTTTCAGCTGGGTTTTTTCCAAGTCTACTGCATTTGGATTTTCTTCTGGTATTTCATGGTCATAATCTGCACTTTAATTTGCCACAGCGCATTCTACCAGATGGCCTCCTCTTTCATTCCCACTACCTCTGCTGAGTCTGCCCACACAGTCATTGTACATCCTTTCTCCTGCCAACCATGACAGAATAAATCTCTTTGCATAAAGCAGTATTTTCTTCTACTGACTGTGTTCCAATGAAGGTCAGATGATTCCAATCACTCACTGCTCATCTAAACAAGGAATCTGTGGGCAAAGAGGGGAGAGGGGCAGCTTCCAATTAGCATCAGTGCTTGACGAATGTAATTCATGTCTGCAACTGTCTTTCATGTTTTCATTTCTATATTTTTATTCATTGTTAAATAGGACATGTGTTGAAAAAGGTCTATATAGTCAAACCTATGGTTTGACCAGTAGTCATGCATGGATCTGAGAGTTGGACCATAAAGAAGGCTGACCACTGAAGTATGGATGCTTTCGAACTGTGGTGTTGGAGATTCTTGGGAGTCCCTTCAGCTGTAAAGAGATCAAATCAGTCCATCCTAAAGGAAATCAATCCTGAATATTCATTGGACAGACTGATGCTGAATATTCATTGGAAGGACATTTGGCTACCTGAAGGGAAGAACTGACTCATTGGAAAAGATCCTGATGCTGGGAAAGATTGAAGGCGGTAGGAGAAGCGGATGACAGAGGATGAGATGGCTGGATGGCATCACCAACTTGATGGATATGAATTTGAGCAAACTTCAGGAAATAGTGGAAGACAGAGGAGCCTGGTGGGTTACAGTCCCTGGCATCACAAAAAATCAAACATGACTGAGTGACTGTTTTCATTTCCCTGAGTTCCTTTGTAGTCCAGGTCCATATGCATGTACATCTTTGGACACAGTTGAAATATTACTTAAGAAGGTGAAAGTGTTAGTCACTCAGTCATGTCCAACTCTTCGCGACCCCATGGACTGTAACCTGCCAGGCTCCTCTGTCCATGGGATTCTCCAGGCAAGAATACTGGAGTGGGTTGTCATTTGCTCCTCCAGGAGGTCTTACTGACTCAGAGATTGAACCAAGGTTGTCCTGGCTCCCTAACTTCTACACCACGAGAATTGAACCAGACAAGATGAGGAAACATGGAAAGTCAAATGGGGAAGGCTCTATAATGGGTGTTGAAGAAGCACTCCCTTTCTCAAACCAGAGCACCTGGACTCCTTTGCAGCCTCCCCTCCCCAGTGGATGTTCCTAAGCGGCGCTTTGTGATGTCAACAATGTCAGGGCTACCATGGGCTGGAGAAATTTCTTGCTGACCAATCAAACTGCCAGTTGTGGCTCCTCATTGTCCTGGGAAGGTATATATAGGGACGCCAGGCACCTTGGTGTAGGCCACTGTTGCTACAACATGGGAGGCCTACTTGCGAAAGTGGAGGAGTCGGACTCTGACTCGGACTCGGACTCGGAGTCGGAGTTGGAGTCGGAAATGGAGACAGACGACATCAGTTTGGAGGAAGAAGACTCAAGCTCCACAGAAAGCAACGGAAATGATTCTGATCAGCCCAATGGCTTCGACAGTGAGACGGTCAGATTACCCTACTCATGTTCTTCCTCTTCGTCCCCCACCCGTGACTCACCCTGCCCTTGCCTGGAACAAAACACCTCCCCAGTGCACACCCGTTCTCTCAAAGTTCTCCTTCCCACCCTCCTTCACTAATGTCTTTCTGGATGACTTTGTTTTCTTACCAGATACAAATCCTCATTGCGAAGGTAAAAGCAGTCCTTCAGGAGAATCCGGACAGGTATATGAAAGAGACGTCGACGATACTAATCTTCTACTACCACGTGCAGAATAAAAAGAAGAATGACAACAGGCCAACAGCGGATGAAGAAACCCTGGAGGATGATTTCAACACTTCTCCTGACAATTCTCCAAGTAAGCCCCTTTGCCCACCTGGAGCCCAAGATGCTGAGGCATCTGCGGTAACTCCAGGAAAAGCAAAGTCAGCACAGTCGTTTGGACAGGGATCAAACATACAACAATGGTCCCCTCTGGACAGATCAAAGTACTCAGATGTTGATGATTAAAGTATCAACAAGCAGGAAAAAGATGTGTGTGTATGTTTTTTTGACGATGGAGAGGGGAGAAAGGGAAGGGTCCGGTGTGTGAGAAGGGAGGGAGGTGGCGTCCTTTCAGTTTAGGGCCCAGACCAGCCAGTCCATACCGACTCAGACACTGGGAGTGAGGGCTGGGTGAAGACTGAGAACTGCAGACTGAAGATTTCTGAGCACTGAGGATTTCTTCCTGAACACTTCATCCCACTGATGAGGAGGAAAAGGGTGTGGTATTTCTGTTTCTTTTCGGGGTCCAGCTGGAGAGAGGGGTGATGTAGGGGTGGTGGCTCTGTGAAATAACCAGATTCCACCTTAGATGTTTGACAATTGAGTTTTTACCTCTCATCAGTTTCTCTTCCTCTTCTGGCCCACATTTGGGCGAGCTGATGAAAAGCGCCAGGGAATAAGGGAATGAAGGAGCATGAAATAGAAACAGATATACGTACTGTTAACCAATGGAATCATTGCCTTACTATATTTCCCATAGCCAAAACATTCATTACCCCCAAATAGCCTCTAGTGCACATGGATACCCTGACTCAATGAGTAATAAAATTAAGTCCTTGCCCCTATAATCACCTTTAAAATATGAGACCCTATGGGCCTTTTCCCTTAGCTGCAATCACACTTTTCACCTCAGTTGTTTTTAAAAAGATTCAACCTCAATAAAAGCAGGGTCTTCACAGATTGAAACCCATTATAGGAAACCTACTGAGCAAGGTGTGATTATCCCAACTTCTGCTGCACTTAACAAATTTTACCTGATCTTAAAGCTGTAAAACAAGAACGGGGCCTCAGTGTGAACTTGCACCCTTGGTGTCATGGCCCCACTCACTAGGGCTCCATGCATTTTGTTCATAATACTGCTTCCAGTGAATAACTGGTAAATGCTTCTCACTCATAGCAAAACATTCAGCTAGCATGCCATTTCCACTGCCTATTTCAACAACTTCTCAGCTACACTTAACCTTCACCTTCAAAGAGAAGCGATACACGGTCACCTGTCTACTCAATGGGCCCAGTGTCCACACCTGCCATCTCACACAGTCTTTGAAGGCAATATTTTCACCAGCTCTAGCTTTTTCCAGGTATACAAATAGGACCTCACACTGATGACATCCTCCTCTGAGGAGGTTCCTATGACACACATGGTACACAATCCCACCACTTCAGTTAAGTTCCTGAAAACTTTTTGGTAAATGCTCGACTGCAACACATCAAAAAGCTCATACTCCATGATCAAGTTGGGTTTAATCCAGGGATGCAAGGATTCTTCAATATATGGAAATCAATCAATGTGATACAACATAGTAACAAATTAAAAGATAAAAACCATATGATAATCTCAATTGATGCAGAAAAAGCCTTTGACAATATTCAGCACCTATTTATGATTAAAACTCTTCAAAAATGGGCATAGAAGGAACCTACCTCAACATAGTAAAGGCCATATATGATTGGCCTACAGCAAATATTAATGTCAATGGTGAAAAACTGAATGAATTCCCACTAAGATCAGGAACAAGACAAGGGTGTCCACACTCACCACTATTATTCAACATAGTTCTGGAGTCCTAGTTACAGTAATCAGAGATGAAACAAAAATAAAAGGAATCCAGATCAGAAAAGAAGAAGTAAATTTCTCACTGTTTGCAGATATCATGATACTGTACATAAAACACCCTAAAGATACTATCAGAAAATTGCTGGAGCTAATCAGTAAATCTAGGAAAGTTGCAGGATGCAAAATCAATACACAGAAATCACTTGCATTTCTATATACTAACAATGAAAAATCAGAGAGAGCAATTAAGGAATCAATCCCATTCACCACTGCAAGGAAAAGAATTAAATATATAGGAATAAACTTGCCTAAGGAGATGAAAGAACTGTACACAGAAAAATATAAGACACTAACGGAAGAAACCAAACATGAACAGATGGACAGATATTCCAAGTTCCTGGGATGGAAGAATGAATATTGTGAAAATGACTATAATACCAAATGTAATCTACACACTTAGTGCAATCCCTATCAAATTACCAATGGCATTTTTCACAGAACTAGAACAAAAATTTTCACAATCCATATGGAAACAAAAAAGACCCCAGAGAGCCAAAGCAGTCTTGAGAAAGAACAATGGAGCTGGAGGAATCAACCTTCCTGACTTCAGATAATACTACAAAGCTACAGTCATCAAGACAGAATGGTACTGGCACAAAAAAAAGAGAAATATAGACAAAAAGGAACAAGATAGAAAGGCCAGAAATAAACCCATGCACCTATGGGTACCTTATTTTTGACAAAGGAGGCAAGAATACACAATGGGGCAAAGACAGCCTCTTCAATAAATGGTGCTGGGAAAACTGAACAGCTGCATGTAAAAGAATGAAATTAGAACACGTCCTAACACCATACACAAAGATTAACTTGAAATGGATTAAAGACCTAACTGTAAGACCAGAAAGTAGAAACCTCTTAGAAGAAAACACAGGCAGAACACTTGATGACATAAATCAAAGCAAGATCCTCTATGACCCACCTCCTAGAGTAATGGAAACAAAACTCAAAGTAAACAAGTGGGACCTGATTAAACTTAGAATCTTTTGCACTGCAAAGGAAACTGTAAGCAAGGTGAAAAGACAGTCCTCAGAATGGGAGAAAATAACAGCAAATGAAACAACTGACATAGGATTAATTTCCAAAATATACAAGCAGCTCATATAACTCAATATCAGAAAAACAGACAACCCAATTAAAAGTGAGAAAAAGACCTAAACAGACATTTCTCCACAGAAGACATACAGATGACCAACAAACACCTGAAAAGATGCTCAATATCACTCATTATTAGAGAAATGCAAATCAAAACCACAATGAGATATCACCTCATACCAGTCATGAGGGCCGTCATCAAAGTCTGCAAACAATAAATGCTGGAGAGGGTGTGGAGAAAAGGCAAAGCTCCTGCACTGTTGGTCGGAATGAAAATTGACACAGACACTATGGAAGACGGTATGGCGATTCCTTAAAAAACTACGAATAAAAGCACCATATGACCCAGCAATCCCACTCCTAGCCATATACCCTGAAGAAAGCAAAATTGAAAGAGACACATGTATCCCATTGTTCACTGCAGCACAATTTACAACAGCTAGAACATGGAAGCAACCTAGACATCCATTGACAGAAGAATGCATAAAGAAGTTGTGGTACATATACACAATGGAATATTACACAGCCATAAAAAGGAACGCGTTTGAGTCAGTTCTAATGGGGTGGATGAAGCTAGAACCTATTATACAGAGTGAAGTGAGTCAGAAAGAGAAAGATAAATATCATATTTTAATGCATATATACGGAAACTAGAAAAATGGTACTGAAGAATTCTTTCACAGAGAAGCAATGGAGAAACAGACTGGTTTCCAATAGGAAAAGGAATACATCAAGGCTGTATATTGTCACCCTGCTTATTGAACTTATATGTAGAGTACATCATGAGAAACACTGAGTTGCAAGAAGCACCAGCTGGAATCAAGATTGCCGGGAGAAATATTAATCACCTCAGATACGCAAGATGACACCACCCTTATGGCAGAAAGTGAACAGGAACTAAAAAGCCTCTTGATGAAAGTGAAAGTGGAGAGTGAAAAACTTGGCTTAAAGCGCAACATTCAGAAAACGAAGATCATGGCATCTGGTCTCATCACTTCATGGGAAATAGATGGGGAAATAGTGGAAACAGTGGCAGACTTTATTTTGGGGGGCTCCAAAATCACTGCAGATGGTGATTGCAGCCATGAAATTAAAAGACGCTTACTCCTTGGAAGAAAAGTTATGACCTAGATAGCATATTCAAAAGCAGAGACATTACTTTGCCCACAAAGGCCTGTCTAGTCAAGGCTATGGTTTTTCCAGTAGTCATGTATGGATGTGAGAGTTGGACTGTGAAGAAAGCTGAGCACTGAAGAATTGATGCTTTTGAACTGTGGTGTTGGAGAAGACTCTCGAGAGTCCCTTGGACTGCAAGGAGATCCAACCAGTCTATTCTAAATGAGATCAGTCCTGGGATATCTTTGGAAGGACTGATGCTAAAGCTGAAACTCCAGTACTTTGGCCACCTCATGTGCAGAGTTGACTCATTGGAAAAGACTCTGATGCTGGGAGGGATTTGGGGAAGGAGGAGAAGGGGACGACAGAGGATGACATGGCTGGATGGCATCACAGACTCGATGGACGTGGGTTTGAGTGAACTCCGGGAGTTGGTGATGGACAGGGAGGCCTGGCGTGCTGTGATTCATGGGGTTGCAAAGAGTCGGACACGACTGAGCTACTGAACTGAACTGAACTGAACTGTCCTGCATTGCAGGCATACTCTTTACCATCTGAGCCACCAGGGAAGCCCTGCATCCAACTGTTTTTCACTTGCCACTGTGACCATTTTCCATATTGCTACATAGTGGCCACAATTATCATTTTTAAAGCTGTATAATTTTCCATAGAGTATATGTATTATAATTTACTAAATCATGTCCACCAATGACAGTGTATTTTCTATTGCTTCCCTTTCTTTCCCTCTTAGAACTAGTGCTATAATTTTTAATCTTCACAAATTCAATATGTAGACTTTTTCTTCAATTTAAAGATTTAGTGGTGGAAGTAGGTAAATTTTTCCTTAGGGGTTTTTTTCTTCAGATAAATTTTCAGGAGGGCATCATTAAGTCAAAGAGAATAAACATTTTGATGATTCTTGATTATTTTATCAAATTTGCTTTCTAAATCAGAATAACTTGAACAATCACAAGCAACATCATAAATAGATCAGATTTACCACCTTCTCTCCAACAGAGAATTATTTTCTTAAATTTTTGCAAATTCAAAAGATATAAGATGCTACCTTGTCATCATTTAACTAGTACCTCTTTGAAAAGCCCCATTTCAACTGCTCCCCATAAGTTTTATTCACTAGTTGCATCCTTTGATGTGTCGATTGTCTGTTCATATTCTTTACCATTAACTTAACCTGAGTGTCTTAAGGTTTTTATTACTGCAAATCTAATTAGTACCATTTCTGTCTTATTTGTTGTATATATTCCCCAAATCTGTTTTCCTTTTTATTCTAAGTATATTTTTATTATTCAAAGCCTTCCTGTATTTCTTTTCCTTCATGTTTTTTTCAGAA
>SJYQ01005115.1:47638-90073 GCA_006410935.1 Redunca redunca
CTCTTCAGAGTCCTTGGACTACAAGGAAATCCAACCAGTCCATTCTGAAGGAGATCAGTCCTGGGATTTCTTTGGAAGGACTGATGCTAAAGCTGAAACTCCAATACTTTGGCCACCTCATGAGAAGAGTTGACTCACTGGAAAAGACTCTGATGCTGGAAGGGATTGGGGGCAGGAGGAGAAGGGGATGACAGAGGATGACATGGCTGGATGGCATCACCGACTCGATGGACGTGAGTTTGAGTGAACTCCAGGAGTTGGTGATGGACAGGGAGGCCTGGCGTGCTGCGATTCATGGGGTCACAAAGAGTCAGACACGACTGATGACTGAACTGAACTGATGAATATAAATATAAAACAAAAACATCTGTTTTCTTTTACCCTTTTTAAATTCCTTTGAGATTTATTGAGAGTTAATTGACAATACTGTAAGATATTTAATGTTCATATCATAAGAATTTGGTATATGTATATATTATAAAAAGAATCCTCTCTCCTAGTTAATTAGCACATCTACCACCTCACATATTTTTTTTTCTTTTTCCTTTTTGGTGAGAACACCAGTTCTGCTCACTTAGCAAATTTCAATTACATGATTCAGTTTTATCTGTTTTAATATCTATATACATTTTCTTCTGTTCCATGAGCCATAATACTATTTGGGGACCAGGTTCATGATGTTTTAATGACTCTTGTCCTTTATCATGCACTTATCAATTTCTTTCATTGCCTGGTTAACTGCAAGTGTACTGGAGGTGTTTCTTCACAAATTGGGACACAACAGGAGGGGCACCCTCTAAGTGATAGACATAGAATTGCAAAGAGATAAGGCCACTGGCCTCGGAAGCAAATCTCTGCTTTGTCATCTGCCAGCTCTATGATCTTAAAAAAATTATTTAGCCTCTGCGATCCATAGCTTCTTTATATATAAAGTGAGACTAATAAAAGTACTCATACCTGGCTACTGACATTTTAAAGAATCACAAACAGAATTAAAACATTAGCTTTTTGGTTGCACTAGAAAAAAATTTTTTTTCAAGTACTTAATATTCACACACGCTAATGGCTCCTGGAGTTATTGTAGAACATCTCCATCATTGCAAAAATTCCTCTTGGACAGATTTGCATAGGTTTGATGTGCTGACTAAAGAAGCTACTTCATGTTAGCACACAACCTGGCACATGAATTTTCAGCTGTTTTTTCCCCCTGTGGTTTGATTTTTTAAAATAAGTCATTCTTTAATAATTGAATCACATGCCATTTGGAATCTATTTTCATATAATATATCAGGTAAGGAGCCTGTGTTTATTTATTTGATTATCAGTTTTCCCCAAACCATCAGTTAAGTAGCCTTTCCCTCCCTTATTCTTTTATGATGTCCATTTTACCATGCATTCAATAAGCACTTCTGGTAACTATAGTTGTAGTAATAAAAGTGTGATCTACAAGTGTTTTCGAGAAAATATTAAAGTTCCTACTGGGAAAATGGAGGGGACTTCCCTAGTGGTCCAGTGGTTAAAAATCCATTTTCCAATGCAGAGGATGTGGGTTCAATCCTCAGTCAGGGAACTAAGATCCCATGTGCCATTTATAAACCAGTCGCTCAGGAAGCAGAAGAAATACATCAGTTTAATCAACGTGGACAAGCATGTCCTCAGCCCTCCAATATAACTCCAAAAGGTGCTCTGATTCTTCAGGATTGACATCTGGCATCTCAGGAGAACAATCTCTACTAGAAAAGAGAACATATTCATGGCAATATTATCCATGGAGCATTCACTAGTCTAGAACTTGCAGTCCTGAGTGGAATCCCCACTAAAGGATGACATCTTAAGGGTCTCAGGAATCAATTGTTGACAATATAATTAGCAAATGAATAAAAAGTCACTTCATAGTTATAGAGCAGTGTCTTATAAATTTTAAAATCATTCCTCCAAAGTGTGATAAACTCTTGGAGAACTTAATATTACTTAAGTTGCCAAAAGCGTGAAGATGGCCCCTTCCACCCCGGCCACTCTCCTCCCTTGCCTCCCATCATCTTTCTAGGGGGCACCTCTCACCACGATTAGTTTTTTATGCAAAGACATGAATACATTCCAATATCACTCTGAGTCACAAAGCTTACAACTACTGGAGGTGGGAGTGGAGGTGGGAAAGACCTTCAAACGACCCATATCAGTTAGTTGTCCATTACTGGCACAGAGAACGAGGAATAGATCATAGTCTTAATCAAGAAATCAGCTTAAAATCTCATAAAGGTCAAGTCCTTGTACTAAATTTTAAAGTCAGTCTTTCAGCTACCTCTCCATTTGTTTTAACTGCCAGTGTGGAAAAGATTCCAAAGACTAGGCTGTCTTCTATGGGCTTTTTTAAACTTAAAATGTTAAAGCTCGTGAAGAACTTAGAGGAGACCAAGAAACCCCTCATTTTTACAGGTCAGGACACTAGTGGGAAGAGAGGGGAAGCAACTTACCCAAGATCTCAGCTAATTAGTGGCAGAATTAGAAAACCCATTGGCTTTGGTAGTACCAAAAGAAATCAAGTACCTCAGTAATATTAATATTTTGAAAACATAACAAATCTTGTAATTGAACAGAATCCCTTAATATGATCATATGAACTTTGTAGATTTTATTATTTAAAATAGTTGAATGTTCACAACCACAAAAAGTTCACAAGAAGCTGCTAAAGACTGAATGTCTATGTCTTCTCCCCCAACGAATTCATATGTGACATTCTAACTCCCAACGTGAGAGTATTTGGAGGTGACACCCTTGGGAGGTGATTAGCTCATAAGGATGGAGCCCTCAAAAATGGGATTAGTGCCCTTTTATAGACCTCAGAGAGGCCCCTTTGGCATGCAAGAACACAAAGAGAATATGGCAATCTATGAACCAAAAAGCAAGTATCACCACACATTTAATTTACCAGTACCCGATGCAGGATAGGTGGTTTCAGTCCCTGGGTTGGCAAGATCCCCTGGATGAGGGCATGGCAACCCACTCCAGTATTCTTGCCTGGAGAATCCCATGGACAGAGGAAACCTGATGGGTCCATGTGATCGCAAATAGTCAGACATGACTGAGCATGTGCTCATGTGTGCACATGCACACACACACACACACACAAGTTATCACTCCCTAGCTTCCAGAACTATGATAAATGAATGTCTCTAGTGTTTTGCTATAGCAGCCCGAATGGACCAAGACAGAAGCTACCAAGATGGCTGTGTTTTTGAAAGTAAGGAAAAAAATTAATCATTGTGAGATCATTCCAGAATTACATTATATAAAGACACTTTACAACACAGATACTTTGAACAATAAATAAAAAGATAGCCATGAAACAATAAAATGCTCTATTTCTGGACAAGCTGATCAAAGTTCTGCAGAGGCCCAGCACTTCCTTCAGTGAGTCCTCAGGAGTAAAGGCCATGCACAACTGAGTTCACAGCTGAGTCATGTGAATAGCAAGCCACTTTTGAACCTAGCGCATCACCTCCTGCAATCTCCCCAAACTGCATAAAGGCCAATCAAACATCTCGGGGATTAAAAAAAAATTAGAAAGGAAGCAGAAGCTGGTAAGCAGTGAAACGTGTAACATGGCCATTTTGTGATCGGGTATTCAGGGATCAGCCTATATAAGGTACCAGTGCTTCTGTTTTGCTGTCCTGCTGCTACCACAAAGCCACATGACCAGAACAGGATGCTCCAGATCACTCTTTCTACTGTATTGATGACATAAGCTTGCTGCCCTTTCTATCCCTGCTTATCCTCTTAAATTTCCCCTGGAGAAGACACGAAACTAAATTATTCCATGGGTAACAATAATAAGAGATTCTGGGTCCTCACTCATGCATTTAAATATTGTGTTATTCCAAAGCTCTCATTCCCATTAATTTCTCCTTGCCATCAGACCTCTGGTTATGAAAAGATATTAAAATACTAGAGAAACAGAAACCTTAGTGGCAAACTTCATTAAACTGCATTTGCCTGGAGCATCCATTCATACTTATGGAAACTATAGGCCCAGCACAGACATGATTTCGAAACACACTTGTTGACTGAACAAGAGTGACAGAATGAAAGAATAGCTTTAATGACAGTGAGCACCCATCGGTTAAGCAAACATATGAACTGGTTAAGAACAGAAGTGTCAATCTGCTTAATAATCAAGAATAAGAATTTGGTTATGGAACTCAGAGAGGAAAAAACTGACCTGGATCGAGGATAAAATTGTGAGTAGCCCTCAATTCAGGCTCCCACAACATGAATCCACAGCTTCACTGACCTAACAGCAAATTGTCCACCCGAGTGATGAGATATCATCTTTATGCACTTGACAGCTTTCTACAGCTCCCTCCTACTCCCTAAGGGTAGCTCCTACACACCAGGTTTCAAGCAACCATAGGCTTTGCACACTGCCCTTTGCCTGGTTTATCAATAACCCTGAAGCTGCAGAACTGCCCTAAATCCAAGAAGGCACTTGCCCAGAATTCTTGCTGGGATCTTGGGAATTCTCCATGTGAACTTTTAGACAAACAAGTGATCCATAAAAACTGGCAGGAAGAATTTATCCTAGAGCTGCCCCTGCAAAAAAGGAAAAATCTGCATCGATGAGCAGAACCATCAATACAACTTTATTTCAATTGTGAAACACCTTCCTTAAGGTGCAAGAGAAGACAAAGAGACAGGTCATGGTAAAAAACCTCCACACACACTGCCAGGGATGCCAGATCCTCCTGGATGTGCTGATGGGAACTCTCTCTCTCAAGGTTCAGAGCAAACCCTCTCCCCAGTGCTACTGAACAGAGGACAACTGCCCCACTCAGGAGTCCTCGGAGCCCCACCCATGCTTATAGTGGGAGTGAGTGAAAGTCGCCCAGTTGTGTCCAGCTCTTTGCAACCCCTTGTGCTTTCACCCCCTCAAACTGACTGTGTGAGAATGGAAAACCCAAATCCCCACTCACTCTTCGTCCAGCACATCTGGGCCATGATGACCGCGAAAGGCCTCCCTGGACTTGGCTGGCTGTTCACCATGTGGGAGAGGCTCTCCCACCCCCGCCTCTTACAGAAGGGAAACACCTATGGCAGAAGGTGGGCAGCAGAGAGTCAGGAACATTGTTTGCACCCCTGCCACCTCTGAGAGGGCCATGATTCACAAAGTGGAAGTGCAGGAGGAGAGGAAATGAAATCCACTTCCTAGCAACAAGAAAGCTGTTGGCTACTCTCTAACAAGAAGCATGATTCACAAGCAAAGCCATGAAACTTCACAGAGTGCCAAAGCCTGGGGCAGAGGACAGGCGTTGGGTGTGGGGAGTCCAGGTTGTAGAATATGGTCCAGTGGGTGGCATGTGTTACCATTTTGTCAGTAATATCAGGACTACAGGTTGCTAATGTGTCCCTAGGAGAAGTAGAGAGTGGAGGAAAAGTTCAACTGATTTTAAGCATGGAGTTTGTATTTCAAGCTCTCTTCAGTTCAAAGTTCAAGTTCATGATTTAAAGAGTCTGAGGATCCTGAGTTAGAGATTAGCTCTCTGGCATGGAGCCCTGGTGTCTACATGCCCAGCCCTATTTGAGAGGTCATGAGCAGTCCCAAAGTCCCCCATCTGAACAGGCTGGTATATGAAAAAAGTAAGGAACCCAGCCACCTGCTTCCTCTCTCTCTCCATTTGTGTCAGCAGCATCCAAGATGTCTGAGCATTTTATAAAGGACTAGGTAACTGGTTAGCTTGCAATTAAAACAGATTTTTCTGGAAAGCTCCTCTTGGAGGTCCCTGATGGATGGCAGAGGAGACCTTGAATGGATTCATTTTCTTTGGCTGATAGAAATGGGGCTGTAATATATCTGTACAAAAACACCCTTAAGGCCAAAGTCTACAGTCCAAGGCTTAGATGAGAAGTGGATGTTTTATTTCAACATTCAACACACTTTTAAGATCACAAAAGTCAGTGGGGGTGGGGGGTGGGCAGAGCACAAGCAAGGGGCATTTAGTTTTACACCAACATTGTTTTCTGTTGGCCCACAATAGTGCCTCGGGGTCTCCAAAAGGATGTGAAGTTAAAAATTCAAAAGTAGAGTCGTCAAAACAAAACTCTCTTTGGAAAACATGCTATAACTGAAAGTTTTACTAGTTGACCATTTCAATACAGGAGATTTAAAAAGCACCACAGCCCCCACAATAAGGGGCTTCAGTAATGAGAAAATCCTGAAATACCTCCTTCACAAAATGCAGGCAAATAATCCCATCCTGTGATAAATATGGGCTTGCTTAGGTAATCCTCTGAGCACCCCTAGCTCCTTTGTGGTGAAAATGTCAAGGGACAAAGGGGACTGGAGGATGGGTAATTTATGTGAGAATGGAAGACCTAATCCACTGCCACCTTAGGCAAACTTCATTAACCTTTGAGATACCAGTCCCCATTTACTGAAGAACTGAGATCCATCCAGAGTGCCCCGGGGCATCAGGTGTTATGTTCACTGGAATTCGGATCTCCAGACCTTCCTTTCTCCTTTAATAGTTCTTTTAGTGGCAAACCATTAAATGAGGTTATTTGTGATCTTTCAAGTAATCAGCATGGAGGGGGTTACATTTAGGGTTGCCTTTCCTTGTGAATTTTTTTTTAATTGCAGTAGTTGATTTACAATGCTGTGTTAATTTCTGCTCTACAGCAAAGTGATTTCGTAATATACACACACATACATTCTTTTTCATATTCTTTTCCATCATGGCATATCATAGGATATGGAGTTTAGTTTCCTGTGCTATACAGTAGGACCTTGTTGTTTATCCACTGAATTTAAGTTTTAAGGTTTGATTGCCCTTTGGTCTCCGGAAAGAAACAACAACCATAAGGTGGAGAGGTTCTTGGAAGTAAATGTGGGTGGAAAACACAGGGACAGAAGGAGAAAAGCAGTGAATCGTCCTAAAGGAACACCTACCCTTTTACGGTGGGGGAGAGGTGAGACACAGCTGGAGGGGGCAGAGCAGTGAGTGATTGCAAGGAATCTGCTCAAGTTCCAGCCCAAGGCAGGGGCCTGACTATTCCACACTGTCATTTTAACCCTTGGTTTACCTTGGCAAAAGAAAATCACCCTCTTTTGCTGGCAGCTGCCCTCATTGTTTCAATAGAAAATAACACCTTCCATGGGGAAATTCAGAGGGGAAAACAGTTTTCTTTGTTTTCTACTCAAAATCTGAGCTGGGAATATGTACAAGTAAATATGATATTTCCTCCACATCAAGGACATGAATTCTGAAAAAAAAAAATAACATTTAGCCTTTCTTATTGGCTGCCACTCAAAGACCTAGAAACATTTGCTAGCAAATTTAACTACTTTGTGTTTTATAAAATGCATCCAGTTCAAGTAGGAAGTTGGAGCTAGCAGGGCTGAAAAAAAAGTTGTCTAATTCAAGACACAAGCAGCCTGACTTCCACACACATTCTACAAGACCTGAGAAAGCCCCACATCAGGACTGTCCACAGAAGAGAATTCACATCCAGGCAACACTGATTAAACACCTACTATTTGGTAAGCACTTCCATACATGTTATCTCATGTTATCTTACTTAATCCTCACAATAACCCAATAAGGATGGTAGATATTAATATCTTTTACAGATGAAGAAAAAATGAGGCTCTCAAAATGGAGATTTACTACATGTATGTACACTTCCAGTTTCTAAAAGTTTTTTACACATTCACTCTTTTAATCCTCTTTTAACTTATTTTCTTGGAGCTCCAAAATCACTGCAGATGGTGATTGCAGTCACGAAATATGCAGACCATAACGAAAACTGAGCACTGAAGAATTGATGCTTTTGAACTGTGGTGGTGGAGAAGACTCTTGAGAGTCCCTTGGACTGCAAGGAGATCCAACCAGCCCATCCTAAAGGAGATCAGTCCTGAATATTCATTGGATGGACTGATGTTGAAGCTGAAGCGCCAATATTTTGGCCACCTGATGCAAAGAGCTGACTCACTTGAAAAGATCCTGATGTTGGGAAAGATTGCAGGCACAAGGAGAAGGGGACGACAGAGAATGAGATGGTTAAGATGACATCACTGACTCAATGGACATGAGTTTGGATAAACTCCAGGAGTTGGTAATGGACAAGGAGGCCTGGTGTGCTGCGGTTCATGGGGTTGCAAAGGGTCGGTCACGACTGAGCAATTGAACTGAACTGAACTTTTAATCCTCACAACAACCTTTCAAATTATCTACATTAAGTATTATTAACACATATAATGCACAAGAGTTGACTCATTGGAAAAGACTTTGATGCTGGGAAGGATTGGGGGCAAGAGGAGAAGGGGATGACAGAGGATGAGATGGCTGGATGGCATCACTGACTTGATAGACGTGAGTCTGAGTGAACTCCGGGAGTTGGTGATGGACAGGGAGGCCTGGTGTGCTGTGATTCATGGGGTCGCAAAGAGTCGGACACGACTGAGCGACTGAACTGAACTGATAATGCACAAAATGATGAAACTGACTCCGGAAAGTGAAATAACTGAAAGTCTCAGTACTAATCAGTAGCAATTCTTAGGCTAAAATTAAGTCCTCCAACTCTAACCCTTCAGCTCTGTCTACTGATGGTCAGATCTAATTTCACACACTACACTTAATTTAAGCAGGGCTTTCCAAAAGGATCAGCTCAATATAATAAAGGTTGTTCGTGCAATAAACATGCATGTGCTGGGCACTGTGCAGTCACTGCTGGGATCAGATCTAATCCACATACTGGCTTTTCTCAAGTCCCCACCAGTCTAATGGCAATGATGTCCAGGAGCTCACTGGCACCTTGGCAAGGATGGTAAGAGAGGCCATGAGGAAGCCCCATGGTACCCATATGCAATGACAAAGCCATCCATTTCAAATATGGAGAGAGGAAAGGTCAGAAAGGCTTCTTAGAGGGCGTGGCCTTGAAGATCAAGTAGAAGATGGAATTGAATAACATTCCAAGAGAATGAAACCACAGGAGTAAAAATATTTTTTAAAAGATGGCGGGAAAGAGTCATTGGGAGGATAGGATTTTTTTCAGAAACCCACTAGCAAGATATATTCCTCCAAGTAATAAGCAGCTGTAAAATAACTGCTGCTACCAAGGCTCATGTTCAATGTGAATTTTAAAATGAAGAGAGATTCCAGGCTACAAAGAATGTATTTGCCTTTTTTTTAATGCTCGCAAAGATGGTGAATGATAGCAAATGCCAATGAAATGCATCGAAATGACACTAGAAAGCAAAATAGAATCTCAAAGATTGCATGAAATATTAATTTAAAGAAAATAAGATCATTTGAAATATAAATCAAGGATCATAAACCCTTCATGTTGTCAAAATCTGGAACATTTTCAATAAGGTACCACATCTCAGATACCACATACAATCAGCCAATTTTTTTGGATATTACAACTTTAATACAGAACACCACAAAATGCTTCCCTAGCACCCTGAACCAGTCCCATTCCTGAAATAAAACCCAGAAAATCAGTAATGATGCCTGGGAAAGTAATATTTGGAAATCCCATTTCCAAGATGAAGAATCTCATAAAAAGAAATTAAATAAACTTCACCAGAGCCAGCAATGCCCCAGTTGCTTCAAGCTCCCCAAACAGATTGCTTGACAAAAACCAATACAAATCACCAGAATTACTAATTTGCAAGCATTTAAGGAATTAATGTCTACATTTAATTAGCAAACTGGAATGCAAAACCCAGTTTCTGGGGCTTTCAATCTCTTCTCGCTAATCAGGAGAACAGTGAGTTCTATGGTCTTGTCTTCAACCACAGGTAGAGTGTATACTGACAGTGCAAGGGCTAACCTCTTGAGGAATTCCACCTTGTAACTTGAGTCCTTCTAAGGCAAACTGAGGTTTGACATGCTCCCCTCTCAATGCCTAACAGCCACCCCGTGAAGAAATCCTGTGCATTAAAAAGAAGAATCCCTATTCTAAAAAGTAACAGGTGTTTAGACCATGGTATGTATAGGAAGTGTGACTATACCTCAACTCTGGGAGACATATTGTTTGGAGCTTATTTGAAATCCTATAACATCCTGGGAAGTACAACAGAAAATTGACACCCTCCCAGGACTTGACTGAAAACCTATACTACTCAACCACAAAGAGGTGGTTAAAACAAAAGGATTTTCCCTCCCAGAGACTTAGCCAGACCTGTCATGGTTGAAACCAGAGGAATCCCATCTAGCTTTCAGGCTAGAGGGAACCTTAGTTTTGAGTCCAGTTCAATCATCAGTTCAATTTAGTTTTACCGATTACACATCAATCAAACACGTCATTCGTGCAAGCCTCTGTTCTGGGCACTAGAAATATAAGTAGAAAACCCACACATACTGTGATGATCATTTTGCAATACAGACAAATATTAAATCATTATACTATATACTTTAAACTAATAAATGTTAAATATTAATTATATCTCAATTTCAAAGCGAAAGATTTAAAGAAAGACTCACTTTCTGTGCTGGAGCACCACCTCGCTCTACCTTAAAATTAAAATAAAGACAGCAAAGAAGTTTAGGGGCTTCCCTGGTGGCTCAGTGGGTAAAAAATCAGCCTGCAATGCAGGAGACCCAGGTTGGATCCCTGGGTCAGGAAGATCCCCCGGAGAAGGAAATGGCAACCCACTCCAGTATTCTTGCCTGGGAAATCCCATGGACAGAGGAGCGTGGTGGGCTACAGTCCATAGGGTCGCAAGAGTCAGACATGACTTAGCAACTAAACCACCAAAGAAGCTTAGAAGAATCTCATCTGTGAAGATGTGTTGCACTTAGGTAGGGTTTATTTCATCAGTTTTTTGAGTGCTTAACCCATAATGAGGGGGCAGCTAAAAGCAGGGAGAAACTTCTAGACTGGGTAAAAAAGGAAGGGCATGAAGACCCCCAAGTCTTGAGGGTACCAAAAGAAGATTCAGGAGGGGAGAACAGAAGATATGGATATGGTCAGAAATGAATGTCTCAAAGGTTGAAGTCTTCTGAGTGGAGACAGACACAAGAAGTACACCATCAAACGTGGTGACTATAGTTAACAATACTGTAACAATACAGTTGACCCCTGAACAACTCGAGCCCTGACCTTCCATGAAGTTGAAAATCCACATATATCTTTATAGTCAGCCCTAAGTATCCGTGGTTCCTCAATATGCATGCTCTGAATCCACGGATTCAACCAGTCACAGTTTGCGTATAATTTAGTAAAAATGATCTAATAATATTTAATGAAAAATAATTCCTATAAGTGGACACTTGCAGTTCAAACCTGTATTGTTCAAGGGTCAACTGTCTTTAAAAGTTGCTTAGAGAGATCTTTAAATGTTCTCACCACATACAAAAAGAAAAGTCTATGAGGTGATGGATGTGTCAACTAACCTTATTAAGATCATCATCACTGTGCAATACATATGAATATAAAAGTATCACATTGTATACCTTAAACTTACACAGTGTCAATTATGCCAATTATATCTCAATACAGTTGGAAAAATAAAAATCAAAAGATCAAATGTGTGGCTATGCTACATGAGTAGAGCAAATGAAGCAGAAACATGTATCATGAAAGCTAGAAGAGTAGAGAAACAGTGATGCATTAGAACAGTCATCAATGAAGAAGTAAGTAGGTGATGGGTGGAAAGAAAGACTACAATAGGTAGCACAAAGATTTCTTTTTTTAATGGTTAGATTATATTTATTTATTTTATTGTGTGTTTATTTGGCTGCGTTGCTGCAGCATGTAGGATATTAGTACCTAGACCAGGGATCTAACTCGTGCCTTCTGCATTGGAAATACAGTCTTAACTGCTGGGCCACCAGAGAAGTCCCAACACAAGGATTTCTAATTTCTCCCCTGCTAACTTCAAGACTTCAGGTTTTATAAGTAATACTAACTCCTCGTACCCAATGCTCCTGTGAAAAAGGATCCATGAGTTTTGGCTTAGAGAATAATAATTTACTGTGTGTCAGGCATTGGTCTGTGTGCTTTATAAAAATTATTTCATTTAATCTTCAAAACAGGGACTCCGTGATAGTCCAGCGGTTAAGAATCTGGCTGCCAATGCAGGGGACATGGGTTCGATCCCTGGTCCTGGAAGATTCCACATGCTGCTGGGCAACTAAAGCCCAGGCACCACAACTACTGAGCTCATGCTCTAGAGCCCACGAGCCATAACAAGAGAAGCCACTGCAATGAGAAGCCCCCGCCCTGCAATGAGAGAGTAGCCCCAGTTAACCTAGAGAAAGCCCAGGTGCAGCAACAAACACCCAGTGTAGCCAAGCGTAAAGAAAAAAAATTTAAAGAGCACATTCTTAAAAAAAAAAAAAAAAGAAAGAAAAAACCTATCGTCAAAACAACCCTATGAGGTCAGTATATTGTTATTACTACCATTATGCTCATGATATGAGAAGAAACAGACGCAGAGAGGGCAAGTACCATTTCCAAGGTCACACAGTTAAGTGAAAGAATTCAGACCTGAATCCATGCAGTCTGACTCCAGGGCCATAGCTCCCAAGTGCTCAACCTCTAAGAAAATTATGGAAATGTATACATGACATGACATGTGAAGAAGGCTGAGCGCCAAAGAATTGATGCGTTTGAACTGGGGTGTTGGAGAAGACTCTTGAGGGTCTCTTGGACTGCAAGGAGATCCAACCAGTCCATTCCGAAGGAGATCAACCCTGGGATTTCTTTGGAAGGAATGATGCTAAAGCTGAAGCTCCAGTACTTTGGCCACCTCATGCGAAGAGTTGACTCATTGGAGAAGACTGATGCTGGAAGAGATTGGGGGCAGGAGGAGAAGGGGACGACAGAGGATGAGATGGCTGGATGGCATCATGGACTCGATGGACGTGAGTCTGAGTGAATTCTGGGAGATGGTGATGAACAGGGAGGCCTGGTGTGCTGCGATTCATGGGGTCGCAAAGAGTCAGACACAACTGAGCGACTGAACTGAACTGAACTGATACATGACTAGTGGCTTCCCAGATGGCTTAGTGGTAAAGAACCTGCCTGCCAATGCAGGAGACACAAGAGATGCGGGTTTGATCCCTGGGTGGGTAAAATCCCCTGGAGGAGGAAGTGGCAACCCACTGCCATATTCTTGCCTGGAGAATCCCCATGGACAGAGGAGCCTGGCAGGCTACAGTCCATGGGGTCGCAGAGTCAGACACGACGGATGTAACTGAGTATGCATGCACACATACATGACTGGTTTAAAGAGTAGGCTTTGATGGCCATTTTCAGGATCAGACCTGCTTCCAGCTTTAACTATCAGAATGGCTTTGTGCACTTAGAGTGCCACAAGCCCATGTGCATATATTGTTTTTTATTTTTAATTCTCTACATCTTGGTAACTAACAATCCAATATTGATCATGCTCATTTTGTAGTTACAGATGTGGAAAGTGCAGAAAGCTGGATAAGTACAGACCAACCTCAGTCCTACCACGCTGCTGGTTGAAGCTGTCACGTGTCCAGCTCTAATGACAATCACAAAGGCGGTGGATGCTAAAGGTCACTGGCTTTCAACTCTAGGGAACTCGGGGAGTACTTCTGCCTGGGCTTTGGCCAATAGTCATTAGGAAAGTTATCTAAAGGGTCTAGTGCCTTTATTTTTACCTAATTACAGCTATCAACTGGCATTTTCAAAGGGCTTCAATTATGTAGTCAGCAGCCTCATGGCATCTGATACAAATAAATTGCATATATTACTAATGTACCCTTCTTGGCCTAGGCTTTGGTAACAGGGAAGTTCCAGAACCATTTAAAGGAGTGCACATTTCTGCTGGAGTAGGGGTTCTTCATTTACTTTGACATCACAGGTCCAAGGAGAGTGTGGTGAGCAGTTTCAGAGTCTTTGTCAGAAGATGCACATATACACATACATGGATGATTTTGTATATAATCTTTGGCAGAGAAAGTATAGAAACTTCCTGAAGCACATTCAAAGATCCCTGCTTAGAATGTCACCACATCCTGCTGAAGTCATAAGTACAGAGAAAGGGTTATAACATGGTGCATTCCCTCAATGAAACTGTTGCAAATATTTTGTTACTTGAAGGGACAAAACATCTGTTAATTGAAGGAACAGAACAGTCTTGTCAATAGAACTGAACATCACATTCGATACAATCTTTAGAAACAAAAAGCACATTTTATCCTGTAATATCACTTCAACAATATTTTTGTTTAAAATACCCAATCATGTTATAATATTCTGGAATTCTTAGATTTCTGATAGTGGCCACTTGCTAATCAAAATGTGGTCCCTGAATCAGCAGCATTGGCATCACCTGGAAACTTGGTAGAAACACAGAACCCCAGGTCTCATCCCAGAGATACTGGATCAGGATCTGCATCTTACCATATTCCCGGATGAGGGACTTCCCTGGTGATCCAGTGTCGAGGACTCCATGCTCCCAGTGCAGGGGGCCCAGGTTCAATCCCTAGTCAGGGTACTAGATCCCACACACTATAACTAAATATTCTGCATGCCACAATGAAGACTGAAGATCCCATGTGCTGCAACCAAGACCTGGTACAGCCAAACATAAATGTTATAAAAAGATTCTCAGGTGTTGCATATTCACATGCCACTGGAGAAGCATTGATGGGCACAGTTAGAGACATCAGTGCCTGAAGAAGCAGTGAGATGTGGTACAATGAGGACCAAGGCTCGGAAACCAAGCTCCGCTGTTTGTTAGCCTGTGACCGTGGGCAAATTTCTCAACTTCTCTGAGGATTCTTCAAGTCTATCTATGTGTCAAAGGGTTTTGTGCCTGACTCATAGTAATCATTTGACTGCTGCTGCTGCTAAGTCACTTCAGTCGTGTCCAACTCTGTGCAACCCCATAGACGGCAGCCCACCAGGCTCCCCCGTCCCTGGGATTCTCTAGGCAAGAACACTGGAGTGGGTTGCCATTTCCTTCTCCAATGCATGAAAGTGAAAAGTGAAAGTGAAGTCGCTCAGTCGTGTCCGACCCTCAGCGACCCCATGGACTGCAGCCCTCCAGGCTCCTCCGTCCATGGGATTTTCCAGGCAAGAGTACTGGAGTGGGGTGCCATTGCCTTCTCCAAATCACTTGACAAACGGTACTTAATGGTCTTACTCTTAAGATTTTTATAACATCATAACAACGGTCATACATCAGTGCTTAGTAAACTAAAAAACTTCTGTGTAGATGTAAATGAAAGGAAATGCGAGGGAGCATTGTGCAATTGCTCTAAGTGGGATGAATAGACCAGGTGGCTCCCGGGGCTTACACATGCAAAATTAGGGGTCTGAGATGCTCCTGATCATTTTTCAGATGAGAGACTCCCGGGAAGTCACAATAATAGGGAGGACTGAAGCAAAGGCTCAGTGTAAGTTCCAATGCCAGACAGACAGCATTGTCCATGAAATCCAACAGAGTTCTTCCCAGTCATGAGCAGCAGTGGGAAGGTGGAGGGGGCACTGCCCCAAGGGGGTCTGACTGAAGTCGAGAAGGACAAGAGTGGAGAAGAATGCAGATGGTGTTGGTGTCTAACAGATGCCACCAGAGGATGTCTTTACTAGAAGTATGTGGGTTTCTGTGTTTCCTAAATACACACCTTGAGACTAATTTCTCAATGGTCAGAGACAGAGCCAGGTCCAGAAACCAAGCCTTTAGACTACACATCCAGTCCTCCTTCCAGCTCACTGCAGGAGCTTCATCCACAACTCACCAGTGACCTAGCTCCTCTCGTTGATGTGTTTGGGGCTTTACCTAACGTGGGGACATTCCAAGTCACTTTAGCACCCAGCAGGTCAATGCTGGGGTGCTTCCAAGGGAATGACAGGTGACACTTGTGAAATCCATCACAACATGATCACAGCAGCTTTCAAATTACTCAGAAAAAATAGACCTGTTTTTTGTAATAAAAAAGATGATTAAGAAAGTCACATACCACATTTTAAAAGATGATACAGTTTTCAAAGGGATAACATGGGCCGAAAAGCTGGAAGTCTAGTTTAATATGAGAAGCAGAATACTGCCAAGAAAACTAAGTGAAAATATTTTCTCAAATTTCACTTCAAGTGCAGCCAACTTTATTTTACCTATGAAACCAAAACCTCTTCCTTCTTGTCACTCAGTTCAAATTCCAACCCTGATCCTTTGAGTTTCACCACTCCAATAAACTAAGAAATTAAAAATTTCCTCCTTAACCCATTACCTTTTACTGTCACTTAAATTTAGTGCAGAGAGCATGCCACCAAGAAGAAGGTAGCAATTGCATTATCTTATTTTAAGTGTGTTCATTAACCTGACCATGCAGAGAGAAGAAATTTTTATTTTCTTAAATACAATGGCTCCTAATTTTTCTAACCTCATTGGAGAAAGTAGTATTCATTGTAATAACTGAAGGTGTTTCTCGGTGAACTAAAATAATTTTTAAATTCTAATGACTTGCATGGAAATTATGATAAAATGTCTTTTTTATATTTAAAGTATGATGTATGTGATGATATATACATAATATAATTATAATAGTTTTTTTCATTTAAATATGTGTGTGTGCACTTTATTCAGTGTTTTATATGTGTCAGGAATTTGATGAAGACTTTATATACACCTGTCTTGAGGACTTTGTGCTTAGTCGCTCAGTCATGTCTGACTCTTTGCGACCCCATGGACTGTAGCCTGCCAGGTTCCTCTCTGTCCATGGGGATTCTCCATGCAAGAATACTGAAATGTGTTACCATGCCCTCCTCCAGGAGATCTTCCCAACCTGGGGATCAAACCAAGGTCTCCTGCATTGCAGGCAGATTTTTTACCATCTGAGCCACCAGGGAAGCCATTGGGGACTTTAGGAATATCTATTACCATACCAAGTTGTAACATGATTCTCAAGGATGATATTGACATGGAAGCAACTATCTAGCAGCTGGTTGTACTTGTTAGATTAACCTGTTTCCTCTTGCTGCTATCAACTGTCCGTTCTGCCTAGGGACATAGGCCTGTGGTTGCCTTAGGGCTTAGCAATGGACTGAGTGATTCTGCATGCCTACAATGTGCAGTGCATGAGTTTGACAAAAACTATTTACCCAACTCAGGTGCCTCTTTTGCTTCTCTAGGAGCATCATTCTTATTTTGTTACCTGGTAGATCTTCATACTAAGTAATTGGAGGAATAACAAACATTAAGAGTGGAAAGAATGCTTAGCTTATTAAGGGTAATGTTAAATTCATTGTTTTCTCATATTAAGAATTCAGTGAGTATGACTGGGAATTTGGAGCAGGTTATAATATAAACATAGGGGTAACATGTCCTAAACAGCCAAGTCAGTGTACCACATGAGAAAGTCAGAAAGACCAATGTGACCAAATCCAAAGCAAGTGCTGCTAACTGTAGCATATCCATCAAGAAAGATGACATGAAAAAGCCAAGTCTTGAGTGTTGAAAGAACATGAGATTTATAAGCAGAAATGAGCAGGGTCTGAGCACAAGACAATAAGGAAGTCCATCACCTCGAACTGCAAGATGGAACTCAATCAAAATGTGGAATGTTTTAGAGATTGAGCGGTACCTGTTATTGAGTAACATCCTTGCTCTTCCTGGGCCAAGTGTAGCCTAAAAGAGATATGGGGGGGTGCTTGTAGAAAGAGTGCCAGATGATGCAGAAATTAATATGGAAAAGCAGGAAAGCCCCAGCTTTCTTAACAATTCAGATAGAGACATGAAGGCAAAAGTACAGATTATAGCATCCAAAAGGTATGGTTCTCGTCTTACTCAGCCAACTACTAGCTCTACAGTCTTTAAGTACATAATTAAACCTCTCTGTATCTGAGTTACTTCACCTCTAAAATGGTAATAGTGATAGCATAATGTGACGATTCAGTGAAGAAGAATATATAAAGTACTTATTACAATGCAAAGTGCATAATAAGTACTGGATAAACAGCAGCTCTTATTATCCAGAGATCACTGAGACCATCCAAGTCTCTAAACATGCAGAAAGAGAAAGGGAAGATAGATCCAGGAATGGGGGACATACAAGAAATCAGGGATGTGAGGACCCTCAACCTACACTCTACCTCTTCCATTTACAATGCTAGTGACAGATGAGTTTCAACTCTTACCATTTGGGACCTGGAGTAATTGGATGTCTTGCATAGTCTCTGATGAGTCACTTCTGCTGCTAAATATCACCTTAACCAAGATGTTCTTTGTTTGAGTGAGTCAGTGCTCTCTCTAAATGGCTTTACATCTTCCAGGAGTTTAGAAAACAAAATGTTTTATCTTCTAGATACTTCTAGGTTCAAAAAGGTATCCTTTTATACACACCTCTCTTTACTGACTTCAGGAAAATATATATAAGCTACTCTGCATTTTAATTAGTTGAAACATCAACACTTGAGGGACCGCTGTAAATGCAATCTGACAACTCAACTATGTATTAACAACTTCTGCTTCCAACTGTGATGGAGTAAAAGGAATCAAAATGAAACCACTAGAAAACTGGACAAAATATATTTAAAATATAGTTTGCAGACACTGGACAGCAGCCAGTGCAGGACTGTGATCCCTGAGAGAAGCAGAACAAATAAGGCAAACATGACAACTACCTGAGCTTACTGCCTGGAGAGAATTCCTCTGCTACAGTGCGAGGAAGGAGAATACAAACAGAGCCCAGTAATCTCTGTGTATTAAAGAATCAGAGATCATAGTGTAGGGAGACTGAAGTAGTTAAAACTTACTGAGAACAGAATACCACTACCATTGCACAGGAGAGAGCTCCAGAAGTCTTCAGAAGTGTCCCGTCATGTCCTCATCTGGGTATTGATCTGTTCACATACGGGGAAGAAACTGCCCAAGACCAAGGAAAGAATCACTGAAAAATTAAGTAGGAATAACTATCGCCAGAAGCACACAAATGGACAGCAGCAGAGAGGAAAGATCTTGTAATACACGGGGCATTAATTAGTGCCCTCACTAGTGTATTGCCTCAGTAATGGGATACAAGTCGCCCTAGGCTAAAAGCTGCATTGATAATCTCCTAATAAAGCATAAAGTAAGCTTCAAAAGGATCAAACTTATTCCAAGTGACTGCATCCCAGTTCAAAGTTCAATAATATGTAAAGGAATACAATGAAATCCAGCACCCAGCAATATATAAAATGGGTAATATGAAATATCTAATAAAAGTGATCGGACATGCAAAGAAGCAGTAAGACAGAACTCAAGAAAGGAGGAAAAAACAACGGTAAGAGACTCAGACATGACAGAAATCATAAAATTAGCATAAATGTTAGTCACTCAGTCGTGTCCAACTCTGCCATCTCATGGACAGGGTCCTCTGTCCATGGGATTCTCCAGGCAAGATTACTGGAGTGGGTTGCCATTCCCTTCTCCAAGAGATCTTCTTGATCCAGGGATAGAACCCAGGTCTCCCGCATTGCAGGCAGATTGTTTATAAACTGAGCCACCAGGGAAGCCCAAAATTAGCATAAAAGAACATTAAAATAGCCATTACAAACATACTCCATTTGATGAGAAAACTAGAGGAAAGATGGGACATGCTAAGCATAAACATGGAAGATACTGAAAAGGAACCAAGGCTCAATTTAGAAAGCTAGAGGGATATGTTGACAGAAGAGTCAGAGGAGGGAAGGGCAGAGAGTTTATAGGAGACCTGGAATACTGCTGTATAACAGAGAACCAAGCAAAAGAAGGCTGCATAAAGGAGCATGGGGCTACAAGATCAAATTATGAAGAAGGAGCAAGGAGGACAAAGACTGAAAAAGAGATACTGGAATGGACTGAGGCATTGGCAGAGCCTACTCCAGGGACTGTATCTATTTGCACATTTCCGTACTAGAAGACATCAGTAATTAATGACAGCACTGAGACTATACACAGCCTCAGGCCCCTTTGCTTCAGGAAGCTACTAGAAAAACATCAGAATGATCCAGGAAATGAAATGTGCTTGTCACCTGTAGCGTAATAATTTAAGCAGTATGGTCTGTAGGGAATGAAGGGTCCAAAGAGCTTATTTTGCCATCCAACATGGAGGTGAATTATATGTAGAGTGAAGAGCAAGGAGGGTCCTCTTCGAACTAGGAAGTTTGTGGTCTTCTAGAAAGCAGCAAGCTTTAAGAATAAGACTGTAATTTCTCAAGTAGCAGGACATCCTAAATCCACCCTGGTGGTAATCCATGGGTTAAAAGGGCGGGGTGGGAAAATTAATTTCCTCCACCTAACAAAGAGCACCCAGGAAAAATCCACAAAGTCATACTAAATGATGAAAGATTGAATGCTTTCTCCCTCAGATCAGAAACAAAGCAAGGATGTCTGTTTTAGCCACATTTTTCCAACACTGTACTGGAATTTTCAAGCAGGGCAATTAAGCAAGACAATGAAATAAAAGACACCCTGACTAGAAAGGAAGAAGTAAAACTATCTCTATTTGCAGATATCATGATCTCATATATATAAAATTCTATGGAATGCACTAAAAATCTAGTAAAACTAACAAGTTCAGGAAAATCGCAGGATACAGAATCAACATTTAAAAATCAATTATATTTCTATACAGTAGCAAAGAGGGTTTCCCTCATAGCTCAGTTGATAAAGAATCTGCCTGCAATGCAAGAGACCCAGGTTTAGTAATTGGGTTGGAAAGATCCCCTGGAGAAGGAAATGGCAGCCCACTCCAGTATTCTTGCCTGGAGAGTCCCATGGACAGAGGAGACTGGCAGGCTACAGTCCATGGGTTTGCAAGAGTTGGACACGATTTAGCAGCTAAACCACCACCACCACACTAGCAATGAACAAACTGAAAATGAAATTAAGAGCATTCCATTTATAATAACATCCTTATAACAAAGTACATAGGAATAAATTTATGAAATATAAAATATATACTCTGAAAACTAATATACATTGTAGAAAGAAATTAAAAGGATCAAAATAAATAAGAAGACATCCCATATTCATGAATCAGAAGACTTGATACAGTTAGGATAACAATACTCTCCAAACTAACCTACAGATTCAATGCAATATCTATTAAAATCCTAGCTTTCTCTACATAAGTAGACAAGCTGATCATAAAATTCACATGTAAATAGAAGAGAACCACAATTGCCAAAACAATCATGAAAAAGAACAAAGTTGAAGGACTTCTATTTCCCTATTTCAGAACATCAAACAAGACAGTGTGAAACTGGCATAAGAATAAACCTATAGATCAATGGAACAGAATTGAGAAGCCAGAAATAAACTCTCACATTTATGGTCAATTGATTTTCAACAAGGGTGCTAAGCCAGTGGAGAAACAATTCAGTGGGAAAACAACTGCTTTTCTTACACCACAATATCAATTTTTATTACATGGGATTTATGACAATTATTTCTCAGTATAAAAAGATGAAACTGTTTACATGTTAATATTTCAAAATCTATATGCTTTCTTAAAAATAAACTTATAAAAAGCATTTTTACCATCATTCTGCTTCTTGCCTTAAAAACATTACTGTGTATTAATATTTTATGTCATGGTAATTGATATGTCCATTTTATAAATTAATCACAGCATACAATATTTTAACCCATAGTAAAAATTAAAGATGATGAAGGAAAGGCTTCATGTGGTCATAAAGTTTAGCTATAGGACACTGATCACAGCCCAGAAGTCCTGGTATCTTTCCAGCAAGTAACATCCCTTGCGCACCCAGAGGTCTCCACATCCTGACCCTCATGGTCATTATCTCTTTACTTCTTGCTACAGATTTATCATCTATTCTCCTTTGATTGCTCCTGTTTATGAACTATGTATAAATGGAATCATACTTCACATGGTCCCTTGTTATTTGCCTCTTTCAGTCAGTACTGTGTGGGTCAGCCTTGTGTGTAGCTGAGCTTATTCGTTGTCACTGTTGTTTCCTATTCCCTTGTATGAATATACCACTAGTTGTCCATGGTACTACTGATCAACACTTCTGACCCTATTAATAAACATTTACAAACTACACTGCTATGAATATTTTTGTTGTGTGTCTCATGATGCAACATTTAAGGTCTATAGTTAAGAGTGTCACTGCTGAGTCACAGGGGCATGCATATAGTATTCTGAATTTTAGTAGATGCTGTCAAATCTACTTATATGACCTTACACCCCACAGAAGTGGGTCGGACTCCACTGCTGTACTACCAAGTATATTGGAGTAAATACAAGTATATATCAAGTATATACATAGTACCATAGTATATCAGACACTTTAATTTTTGCTAATTTATGGTGTAATAATGTCTTAATATGATTTTAATCTGTATTTCTGATTACTAACAAAGCCGAATAAATATTTATTGGCTATTTAGTTTCTCCTTTTGTACACTACTTACGGGTCTTTCACTTATTTTTAAAAATTTTTTTCCAGCTGTAGTTCTTTGTGTATTCTAGATAGTCAACCATGTGTAATGTTTTTTGCAAATATCTTTTTCCAATTTGTGACTTGTCTTATTATTATCTTTATGGTATCTTTTGATGAAGAAAGTTACTTCAATGAAGCTGAATATAAAACCTTTCCTTTACAGTTATCACTTTTCAATGACTTGTTTAATAAGTTCTTTTCCACCCTGAGGTCAGAGACACTCTCTTATATTATCTTCAAAGGTTTTTTTTTTTTTAACTTTGCTTTTCACATCTAAGATTTTAATAAATCTAGAATTGATTTTTTTTGTTTGTATGATTAGATAGTAATCTGGGAAACATTTTTCCTATGGATATCCAACTGTCCCACTCCTTTTGTGAAAAGTCTATCCGTTTACCACTGATGGGCCATGCCTCCTCTAAGGTATGTTGAAGTCCATGCATTTGTGGATCTGTTTCTCAAATTCTGTTCCACTGGTGTACATAACTACTCCAATAGTAATACACAGTCTGATTTTTTAGAGCTTGACATCTGGAGGGGCAAGTTAGGCCATTTTGTGATTGCTCAATGTCTTGTCTCTTTTTGGCTCTTGGCATTTCCTTGTGTTTAAAAATCAACTTAAGTACCACAAAAATAATTGGGATTTTGATTGCAATTACATTGGATCAGTTCAGTTCAGTTCAGTCGCTCAGTTGTGTCCGACTCTTTGTGACCCCATGAATCGCAGCTTGCCAGGCCCCCCTGTCCATCACCAACTCCCAGAGTTCACTCAGATTCACATCCATCGAGTCAGTGATGCCATCCACCCATCTCATCCTCAGTTGTCCCCTTTTCCTCCTGCCCCCAATCCCTCCCAGCATCAGAGTCTTTTCCAATGAGTCAACTCTTCTCATGAGGTGGCCAAAGTACTGGAGTTTCAGCGTTAGCATCATTTTTGGGGAGAATTAACTTTTACAATATCTAGTTCTCTAATTCACATGTGCAGTTTATCTCCCCACTTGAACAGGTCATCTTTAATATTTTTCAATATTATGCTCAGTCACGTTTGACTCTTTGTGACCTTATGGCCTGTAGCCTGCTAGGCTCCTCTGGCCATGGGATTCTCTAGGCAAGAATACTGAAACAGGTTCCCAAGCCCTCCTCCAAGGGATCTTCCTGATCCAAGGATTGAACCTGCGTCTCTGGTGTCTCCTGCATTTCAGGCGGATTCTTTACCATTGAGCTACCAATATTTGTCAATAAATTTCTGTAATCTTCACAGAAGTCTTGCACAGCTTTTGTTACTTTTCCTAACCATTTAGTGTTTTTGATACCATGCCAAATGGCTTATTTTTCTAAATTGTATTGCTTACAAGTAGAAATGCAACTGATTTTTATACTAACTTTATATTCAGCAACTTTGCTTAACTTTTATTAATTCTAAGCATTCAGTTGAAGATTCTTGTGGATTACCTATTTGTACAATTACATCTGTGCAAAATAGCGATTTTGTTTTTCCTCAGTTCTCATATCTTTTTATTTTTCTTGCTTTACTGTGCTGTCTAGGATTTCCAGTGAAATACTGAAAAAGAATGTAGACATTCTTATCTTGTCCCTTTCTGAAATCTACTGTAATAACCCCATAAGTTTAGCAACCAAAACAAGGGACCAAAATTCAGGGGCTATAGGCAGAGCTGTGACATACCCATACCATTTTTCACTAGATAATGAGTCTTCTGCTTTACCCATAATGTGACCCGTTAATGCTCTACCTGCAACAATCAAGAGCTACTCTGGCTAAGGAATCCCCTAAGTTTCTATAAGTGGATCCAAGTTAATGTCATTGAAACTGAATAGGTCATCACAGGTAAAAACTTGGAGAGTGGTTATGGTGCTGATGCCACCAAAGACAGCTCACCTCATGTCTGTTCTGCTAGAAGTCACCAGACTGAGGCCACTGTGGGATGGGATAAGGAACTGCCAACAGCCTTTTCAGCAAATGGTTTTGGGTCAAGTCAATATCCACATCTGAAAGAATGAACCTGGGTTCCTACCTCACATCATATACAAAAATTAACTCAAAATGGATCAAAGTCAGAAATCTAAGTGCTAAAACTATAAAACTCAGAAGACAAGGTAGTTGTAAATTTTTGGACCTTGGATAGGCAATGAATTCTTAGATGTGACACCAAACACACAAACAACAAAAGAAAAAATAAACTGAACATCATCAAAGTTAAAAACTTTTGTGCTGCCATGAATACCATAAAAAAGTGAAAAGACAACTAACAGAATGGGAGAAAAGTTCGGCAAATCCCATTACTAAGAAGAGATGTATATCTAGAATACAGAAAAAAGTTTTACAATTCATTACTAGAAAGTTGTATAATCCCAGTTTTAAATGAGCAAAGATTCTGAATAGACTATCTGAGAAAAATATACAAATGGCCAATAAGCAGAAGAAAAGATGATCAACAAAATTACTCATTAGGAAATGCAAGTCAAAATTACTATGAAGTACTATTACACAGCCACTAGAACGGTTATGAAAAATATCAATAATAACAAATGTTGGCAAGGATGTTAAGAAACTGGAACCCCCATACACTGCTGGTGGGAATACAAAATGGTGCAGCCACTTGAAAAAATGGCCTAGACTTCTCTCAAAGGAATAAACAAAGAGTTATCATATGATCCATCAAATCCACTCCAAGGTATATATCCAAGAGGAATGAAGGCATAGGCCCACAAAAAATAGTTGCACACAAATGTTCGTGGAAGCACTATTCACAAAAGTAAAAAAGCAGAAACAATCCAAATGTCCATCAACTGATGAATGGATAAATAGTATGTGGTGCATCCATAAAATGGAATCTGCTAAGTCACTTCAGTCGTGTCCGACTCTGTGTGACCCCATAGACGGCAGCCCACCAGGCTCCCCCGTCCCTGGGATTCTCCAGGCAAGAACACTGGAGTGGGTTGCCATTTCCTTCTCCAATGCAGGAAAGTGAAAGTGAAGTCGCTCAGTCATGTCCGACTCCTAATGACCCCATGGACTGCAGCCCACCAGGCTCCTCTATCCATGGGATTTTCCAGGCAAGAGTACTGGAGTGGGTTGCCACTGCCTTCTCCAAAATGGAATATTATTCAGCAATAAAATGAAATGAAGTAGTGATTGATGCTACAACATAGATGAACCAAGAAACTAGTCACAAAAACCCCACATATTTTATTATTACATTCATATAAAACCTACAGAGACAGAAAGTAGGTTAATTAGTGGATGTCAGGGCTGTAAGAAAAGGGAAGACTGGGGGTGAAGGCTAAGAAGTATGGGGTTTGTTTCGAGGGTAATAAAAGCATTCTAAAATTTACTGTGTTTTTGGATGTACAACTTTGTGAACATAAAACTATTGAAATGTACCCTTTAAATGGGTGAATTGCATGGTATGTGAATTCCTTCTTTCTGATTGCATGTAAGCTCAGTTGTGTCTGACTCTTTGAAACCCCGTGGAATGTAGCCCACCAGGCTCCTCTGTCTATGGGATTCTCCAGGCAAGAATACTGGAGTGGGTTGCCATTTCCTTCTCCAGGGGATCTTCCCAACCCAGGGACTGAACCCACGTTTCCTGTGCCTCCTGCATTGGCGGGCATATTCTTTACCACTGCACCACGTGGGAAGCCCGGTATGTAAATTACATATCCCAAAAAGTTTAAAAAAAAAAAGAGAGAGAGAGAGAGAGAAGGAAAAAAAAAATAAAACTAGGAGAGGGCTTGCGAGTACCTCTCATCAAAGGAGCTGAGTTGTCCATGGGTTGTCTGTGTTATTGCTTTCTTAAACTAGAAAGAGTGGAAATGTTTCAAAGCCAGACCCACAGAAGAACTCCACTGGAACCCCTGGTTTGGGATCAGGCACTTCCAAAGCCTGCAGCGTGCTGGACCCCAACCAGAATGAAGCCAATCACCAGCCTGTCTTTTCTGATTAGAGACAATGGATAGCTATGAGGTATTAAAGCCAGGTTAACATATAAATATGATTTTCTGCCTGAGCAAACCTGCTCTAAATAAGTAAAACACTTTTAAATGATTATCAAAACAGGGCTACTACTCAGTGGTCTCAAAATAGGAAAATGCCAGGACTTTGATGCCTGGGGGTTTTCCAAAGTGAGTTGAACAGGCTTTTGTTTCCTGAACCCAGGCAGAGAGGTTTTTCAGCTGTCAACTCGGCATTGATTTGATTTCTCTCATGGCCCAGTGGCTACACAGTGGAGTATTTCCCACGGCTAAAGATGGAATTAGCAATGCAAGACCATACAGTAAGGCTAAATGTAAAGGGTAAGTAAACATGGGGTCTTTTACTAAAAACTACTGATTTGAACTTAAAAAAAAAAAAAAAAAAAACTTCTGAAGTTAAAGGCAAAATTTTCACTCACATTTATGAAAACAAAACCTCTTTCCTGAGGCTGAGGAAGGGGAAGGGGCACACATTGTGAAGTCATTCCTCAAACCATAACAACTGGAGAGCTGTGGTTTAATATGTAACCCAGATGGTCAGTTTTGTCGTCATTTTATGTTTATAGTATCTTCTCTTTTTTCCCCTGTGGCATTATATTTCACTTGGCGATAGTTCATATTCTGGTTTCCCTCCAACCACCTTTCAAAGGCAAAAATGGACATGACTTCATTTTGTGGTTTAGTCTTGGTATATGGAGCATGACAGCAGCAGCAGTGATTTCTTGTGACCACCTCTGGCCTGTAGTGAGATCCTCTGTGCAGTTGTATTTCACACAACATAATTTCACCACCACTTAAATAGCTACAGAGGTGTTAGTAGATGAGGACATGAGAAACACGCACCCATCCCACCTAAAGTCCACTGTTCAGGGGCTAGACGATGATGATCTGAACTGGAGTTCCTAATATATTCACAGTCACTATACTATTTGCCATCCCAAGACACAGAAAGCCTCCAAGTTTGGACCTAAGCCTTATAAGAATTTTATTCTTTTTCCTAACTCTTGGGAAAACTGGTTGCTATGAATCTTAACTGTCACTAAAAGTTCTTGGAATTTCAGTTAGGAATAAATAGCAGATCCAAATAAATCTAAGGATGCTATTTTAGTTTTTTTGTTTTTTAATTTTTAATATCTTTCTGATGTGGACCATGTTTAAAGTCTTTATTGAATTTGTTACGATATTGCTTCTGTTTTATGTTTTGCTGTTTTTTGACCACCTGGTATGTGGGATCATAGCTACTTGAGCAGGGATCAAACCCACAGCCCCTGCATTGAAAGGGAAGTCTTAACCACAGGACCACCAGGTAAGTTCCTAAGGATCCTATTTTAGTAAAATATTTTCTGTTTTGGAGCTGGGACAAATAATCTGAGAACTAATTCTCGTTCACCAGTTGTATGTGGCACACACTGAATATCAAAGAATGTCACCTTGAAAAGCATTATCACCATGGGAGAAAAAGAAAGGAGGGGGGAATAAGGAGCCAAGATTTGGGTTCCATTATCTTTTATCCCTAGGCAAAGTGCAAGGCAACTTATACACACTCTTTCAAAGAACAAACTTTTCCTTAAATCACTACCAAAAATACTGATAATCCACGCTATGGAGAATTTGGATTTTGTTAATACTTTCATGAATCCCATCAATGAAGTTACACAATTGTGTTAAAAAAAGAAAAAGAAAAGAGTGGACACTTTCTGTGTATCACACAGAAAACAGAAACTTAAAACTTGCAAAGTCAAAGGCAAGTCAGTTCCAGAGCAGGAAGTAACATCCTGGTCTTGTGTTGCTTCATTCCAGGGCCCAGCCCACACAGGGATGGTTTCATGTTTCTAGCAGCCCGGAATGCCTTGTCTTTGATCAATTTGCTTCTGTAAATATGAGCCTCTGATGAACAGCGGAAAAAATACTTCTAGGAATCCTGCTGCTGCTGCTGCTGCTGCTGCTAAGTCGCCATGACATATACTGAAAGTCTTAAGAGGTGAAATATTTGTCAGTATTTTACCAATAACCTGGTCCTACAGGCATTTAATAGGCCATTCCTAACTATTTTCATTCCCACTGCTCCCAGCCCCCTATTATATTCCATTGATTCATCCTGCTCTTACCAAAAACTCAGCAGATAACAGACAAGTTTTAAAGGACATTTTGTGATATTGAACTTCTGAGGCCAATTCTTGAGTTATATATACCAGCAAAGTAAGACTTGCCTAGTGGGTCTCAATGGAAAAGGAAATGGCAGCCCACTCCAGTACTCTTGCCTGGAGAATCCTGTGGATGGAGGAGCCGGTGGGCTGCTGTCCATAGGGTCGCACAGAGTTGGACATGACTGAGGCGACTTAGCATGCATGCATGCATTGGAGAAGGAAATGGCAACCCACTCCAGTATTCTTGCCTGGAGAATTCCAGGGACAGAGGAGCCTAGTGGGCTGCCGTCCATGGGGTCGCACGGAGTCGGACATGACTAAAGCGACTTAGCAGCAGCAGCAGCAGCAGCAGCAGTGGGTCTCAAAGCATAACCTCCATAAAGGGATTCAGCCAAGATCTCATTCATGGTTCTTAGAGTGAATCAATCACAGAGTCTTTGCAACTGCCATTCCTTCAGCCTAGACTTCCTTCAGCTTTTCCCTGGCTAGTTCCTCCCTATATTCTCTATGCTTTTGGCTCACACACAACCTCCTTAGAGCAGCCTTTGCTAAGCATCTCTCTGAAGGAGTTCTGACCCCTTCTATCACATGATCCTGTAGTGATGCCCACAGGCTACAATCAAACAGACTCTGGCTTCTGCCAGTCACTAGTATCACCATGGGCAAGTCGCTTTAAATCTTTGAGTCTCCTGACCCTCGTCCGGGTGATCTCCATTGCAAAGTCACGATGAAGTGTAAAGGGGAAACAAGCTCTAGACTGAATATTAGAGGGCTTCCTTTTTAGTGCTAACTATGCAACTAACCTGGTAGATTACCTTGGTCAGTCATTTCCCCTTTTGGAGCCTCTGTTTCCTCATCTGTTCCTTGAAGGGATTAGTCCCAATGAGATCTACAGGACCTTCCCACTCTGGGAGTCACCTGTTCTACATCTAGACAGCCCACATGTTCACACACCCATCCCAGATTCCCAGCTGCCCAGATGTTAGGCCCATGTTAGGATTTCTAGAGGCACTTGAGCCATCCCCTCCCTCTCCCAGATGCCATTCAAGTCAACTCAATATATAATACATAGCTTAATCTATGCAGGCCACTGCCCTCTACTCTGTATGGGGCTGGAAAGGTGTTTACAACCAACAAAGAAGTCAGGATCATCTGTGGTTTGTGGCTCAGAATTTAACCCTCTTAACTTGCACCATTATTTCTCTTAGAATCTTCTTGTCAAATCCAAATGTTCATCTTTGTGCCCTTCCAGTTAGTGAACTTTGTCTCTTCCACTGACCCATTAGGGAAACTCTCAACCCATGGCTTCTCCTCTTGTTTCTGTGTCCTGCCCATCTTGGTGAATCAGACCCTACAACCCTTAGGTGGAATCCTCCAAAACTCAGTCTTCCACACTTAGTCAATTAGGAGCCTTAACCCAATGCGACATCCTGTATGAGGATATAGCAATTGAAATGACCTAGCATTCCTTGACTTGGTATTGAGAAAAATACTACCCATAAAAAGTCTGTTCCACCAAGTCAAATATGATTGTATACTGTTGAGAGGGTAACAGGCAGGAAGGCTAGGGGTCCCCAAGCAGAGGAAATAGACTGCAAGTCTCAGACCTTTTTTTTCCTCTCTTAAGCGGCAGGAGGAAACAAACTACAAATGTCAGATGGTTTTTTCCCTTCTCTATACAAAATTAAAAGGAGGTTTCTTTTAAAATTCTGTGTTGCCACACCTGGTTCCATCTAAACTTAACTTTTCTCAGACCATAAACTAACCAACGCGTTTTTCTTATGGAAATGTTTTTCTTAAGCTATGTTAATGAACTATGCATTTACCTTAGAATCTGTCTTTCAAGTCAGTTCTGCCTAAGACTCAGAATCAATAATCGCTCAACAAACCATCAAGTTTTACCCGTGGAAATATTCTCTTAAGCTGTGTTAATGAACCTATGTATTTGCCTGGAAATCTGCCTTTCTTCAAGATTCATGTCAATTGTTTTATGGCCTGGAATGACTCACCTTGTGCCAACGCTATCTCAAAATGCATGTTGTGGGTGAGGGGCTTAGTGCCACTCTCTGAGTTCTGAGACTTTTCCTTTCTCTAATTAGCAGCCTGCTAATAGGTATATTAAACCTATATAGCATATTAAAAAGCAGAGCTATTACTTTGCCAACAAAGGTTCATCTAGTCAAAGCTATGGTTTTTCCAGTAGTCACGTATGGATGTGAGAGTTGCACTGCAAAAAAAGCTGAGCACAGAATTGATGCTTTTGAACTGTGGTGTTGGAGAAGCCTCTTGAGAGTCCCTTGGACTGCAAGGCGATCAAACCAGTCCATCCTAAAGGAGCTCAGTCCTGGGTTTTCATTGGAAGTACTGATGCTGAAGCTGAAACTGCAATCCTTTGGCCACCTGATGCAAAGAACTGACTTATTGGAAAAGACCCTGATGCCGGGAAAGATTGAAAGCGGGAGAAGAAGGGAACGACAGAGGATGAGATGGTTGGATGGCATCACCAAATTGATGGACAAGAGTTTGACCAAGCTCCAGGAGTTGGTGATGGACAAGGAGGCCTGGCATGCTGCAGTCCATGGGGTCGCAAAGAGTTGGACAGGACATGACTCAGCAACTAAACTGGACTGAATAGGTATATAACTTCTTGCTAAAAACTAGCAAGGGGGCACTTTTTCTGTCCCCTTCTGATATCTATGTCAGAAGCTTTCTCTATCTCTTTTATAGTTTAATAAAATTTTATTACAAAAAACTCTAAGCAATCAAGCCTCATCACTGGCCCCAGATCAAATTCCTCTCCTCTGAAAGCCAAGAATCCCAGGTCATTCATGGCTCCTAGTGGCAACCTTTCACTATCTGCTGCCTCTCCCCCTCTCTCAGGCTTCTTATTGCCTGCTCTGAAATACTGTCCTTTTACCCACGCATCAAGGCTTATTAAGTCATTGTGGGATTATTTATTTCAGTTGAACTAAATAAAACTCGTTGACTAAACATTTCACCTTAGAATATGAACATTTTGCTTCAAAATCAAAACCAAAAATAAAACCCCATATGACCCAACAATTCCACTACCCCACTACTTGGCTTGTACCCTGAGAAAACCATAATTGAAAAAGACACATGTACCCCAGTGTTCACTGCAGCACTATTTACAATAGTCAGGACATGGAAGCAACTTAGATGTCCACTGACAGATAAGTGGATAAACAAGCTGTGGTGCATATATATATACAATGGAATATTACTCAGTCATAAAAAGGAATGAATTTGAGGCAGTTGAACTAAAGTGGATGAAACCAGAGCCTATTACACAGAGTGAAGTAAGTCAGAAAGAGAAAAACAAACATCACATATTAATGCATATATCTGGAATCTAGAAATATGGTACTGATAAACCTATTTTCAGGGAAGGAATAGAGATACAGATGCAGAGAACAGACTTTCGGACACAGGGGTAAGGAGAGGGTGGGACAAATGGAGAAAGTAGCATCGATATATACATTATAATGTGTAAAATAGGTAGCGAGTGGGAAGTTGCTGTGGAGCATTGGGAGCTCAGCTTGGCGCTCTCTGGCGACCTAGAGGGGTGGGATGGGGGAGTGGGAGGGAGGATCTAGAGTTAGGGGATAGGTGCATAGTTATGGTTGATTCACATTTTTGTATGGCAGAAACTAACACAACACTATAAAGCAATTATATTCCAATTTAAATTTTTTAATTACAAAATTAAAGAATGATAATAAAAACAGATTCTTATGTTTACCTTATTCTGCTCTCCCACAGGGAGGAAACATTATAAGGTGCCATCATGTTGCTAACAATTACATCCCTGAGAGTGTACTTTCTGTGTGATATTGTCAGCTTAACAACCCACACAGAGATGCTGAAATTGACCAGGGAATTGTGGAACCCACTGACAGTTACTACTCTCATCAACCATCCAAGCAAGATGAATAAGGGCCCTCATCTGACAAGCACCAAGTCATGTTAACTCATGTCTGGATCTGAAGATTCTATGCTCAAAACTGAGGAAAACCACAGTCTGCAAAATTTCAGCCTAAATGCCAAATGTTATTGAGGGTGGTTAATGTTTGCTTGCAGGGTGGTTACCTATAACTGCCTGTTTGGCTTTTTTTCCACATGAACTACGTGAAATTAACATCATAAAGCTTTATAGATGGAAACTTTCTATTCATCCACAAAGGGAAACTCAAAGGAATGGCAGGACCATTTTCCAGGCAGCCAACTCACCAACAACACTAGCCCTGACCTGAAGGGCCCAGAGTTAATGCCAAGAAGATTCAATTTCTTGGTGTCACCAAATCTTTGTCTTCTGAACCTCAGTGGACATCCAAAAGGCCTGCTGAGTTGAGCTCACACCCTACACACAGAGTTGGCACGGACTCATGAAAGGGACCACACAAGTGGCAGGGCTTTTCTTCTTTTCCATTACATTTTTTAAAGTATTAATATTTAGAAACAATTCCATGCCAGGGTAAAAATCATCAGCTTTCCAAAAATGACAATTTCTCATTAAATTTTTAAAAGGAGAGATGTGCTGAAAAAGGAGAAAATTGCAGCAGACCAGAGGAGACAAGTAAAATGAGTCTTTGAGGCTCCCCTGTAACCAGCCTGAACTGGACACACACTACCCAGAACAACAGCTAATCCCCACATTAGCTACTGGACCATTGTCAGACTTACCCTTTGGGGCCAGTCTCAGCGCCTCCTTGGTTGGGTCCTCTCACTGGTCATGCAGAAAGCATTGCTATTGGCCATCAGCCCATTGTTGAACCTTAGCTACCTCTGTTACTATAACCAAGGCTCAGTACAGTGAAGTCCTCAGGGCTCAGGCTACAGCAAAGACTTGTAGGTAAAATCACGCAGTGACTTGGGGTTTCTAGGATACTCAATCTCCCTCATGTAGCGAATGGCATTCAGCAGTGAAATGATGTTCCTGCAAGCATCTAATCAATGTTGTTTTTCTCAAGATTTACCTTTAGACTCACGTTTTGCTTTGATGTGTAACAGGGCTTCCCATGTGGTTGAGTAGTAAAGAATCCGCTGCCAATGCAGGAGCTGCAGGAGATGAGGGTTGGATGCCTGAGTCAGGAAGATCCTCTGGCGGAAGAAATGGCAACCCCTTCCAGCATTTTTGCAGGGAGAATCCCATGGACAGAGGAGCCTGGCAAGCTACAGTCCATGGGGTCATGAAAAGAGTGGGACATGAGTGAGCACACATGCACACTGATATGTAATAACATGACATTGAGGAAGTCAGAAGTCAGGGACGGTCATCTCAGCTCTGTCACCACCTGTATGACCTTGAGCCATCTGCTTATCCTTCCCTAGCCCCAGTTTCCTCATCCATGGAATGAAGTGAAACTCACTCAGTCGTGTCTGACTCTTTGCGACTCCATGGACTATATAGTCCATGGAATTCTCCAGGCCAGAATACTAGAGTGGGTAGCCTTTCCCTTCTCCAGGGGATCTTCCCTGGAGACCACACCGGTGACCACAGGGACTGAACCCAGGTGTCCTGCATTACAGGAGGATTCTTTACCAGCTGAGCCACAAAGGAAGCCCATGGAATGAAGTTGCTTCTGCTGCTGCTAAGTCACGTCAGTCATGTCCCACTTGGTGCAGCCCCATAGACGGCAGCCCACTAGGCTCCCCTGTCCCTGGGATTCTCCAGGCAAGAATACTGGAGTTGCCATTTCCCTCTCCAATGCATGAAAGTGAAAAGTGAAAGTGAAGTCACTCAGTCATGCCCGACTCTTAGCGACCCCATGGACTGCAGCCTACCAGGCTCTTCCATCCATGCGGTTTTCCAGGCAAAGTCCTGGAGTTGGGTGCCACTGCCTTCTCCGATGGAATGAAGATGACAGTATTAATAATAATGACGATGATGATAAAGACAATGAATGATATCCCCCTTGCCACACCCACATGCTATGGTAAAGACAGAAAGCCATAAAATAGCTCAGTAAAATGCAAATGGCTATAATAAGATAGAATGTCACTCTTGCTGCTAACTTCTAATAAGAGTTTACAACACTTGTGTGCAAAGTAAGTAAGGGCAGAGGAAAATCACTCGAGATGACATACAACTATAGAGAAGAAACATTATAGTATGGTGAAGAGCACCTGATGGGTAGTGGAGAAGCCCAAGTGCTAGTCCCAAGCCCCTGATAACTCACTGCATGACCTTCTCTCTGGACCCTGGCAGAAGAAACAGGCTGGATTAGGTCAATTATCCAGCTTCATAGGAGCAGAAATCTTCTGTCCCATGAAACTGTGGGTGTGACCTGACACATAAAACACACGGACAGCCAACATTTTCAAGACAGGAGGAATTTCTCTCACCTCTTCCCCTCAAGAAAGCCTTCAGAAGTAAATCTCCACTGAAGCACATCTGCTGCTTCCTGGGAATGTGCTCAGGTAAAGGCACGGTCTCCTTTACTGGGTGGTCTTCAGTGAAGCCCTGTGCTGCTCTGTTTATTCTGAAAAAAAAATATATAAAGCCCTACCTCCTGTTGGCAGCCAGCCAAACAGTCCCCCTCAGCTTAAGACTCCTGTGCTGGAAGCAAATGATGACCACAGCTCAGAACAAATGACCTGCGGAAGGCAAGAAAGCCTTGTTAACTCTTCTGATCACACCTTTGGGCTGATCGTAAACCTATGCTGCTTCTTTAGGGAGTCAGTCCTGAATTTTCCTGCTAACTGAGGCGAACAAGACCTGTCTAGAAAGGCATATGATGAAGGAATCATTCCTATTGGCTTGTGGGCTAAGTCGGTTGATGTTTCACAAAATCTGCCTAATTATGTTTTCTTTAAGGGCTTATATGGGCTTCCCAGGTGGCGCTAGTGGTAAAGAACCTGCCTGTTAATGCAAGAGATGCAAGTAGACACGGGTTTGATCCCTGGGTCAGGAAGATCCCCTGGAGAAGGGAATGGCAACCCACTCCAGTACTCTCACCTGGAAAATCACAAGGACAGAGGCGCCTAGTAGGCTACGGTCCATAGGGTCACAAAGAGTCGGATACGACTGAAGTAACTTAGCCTGTAAGGGCTCATGGGAATAGCTTGCTTTTCCTTGTTTGGCAGTGGCAGGGACTCTTTAAGATGTGTGTAATGGGTGTGGAGGGGGGCTAAATCTTCAGATCAAGTCCCATAGTTAACAGCTAGCAGATTAGACCTCTGCAAGGACCTATCACCAAAGATCACTATGTAAAAACAGGCTGATCTCTTAACACAAGTGGCCAGAATGTTCATTTTATTCTGTAGGCACAACCATACTTTGATGCCATTTAAAGGATAAAAGATGAGATGTGGTTTTCAAATTTGCTACCAGGTAGTCACAAACACTCTGTTCTGAATCAGTCAATTTTGATGATAAAAATTTTCACTTGGGACCTCGATGAACACACGGGACTGCAGCACTGAGTTCTAAAGCCCAAGCAACAAGTTCTCCTTTTCTTTTTTTTCTGAAATACAGTGTAGATTTTATATGAGATATTTCCTGAGTCTTCTTGAAAAACTACAGAAAATGTGAAATGATTGAAAAAAGGTTTTCTGTAGGGTTTCCCTTTGCCACCCTCCCCTCACAACCCTCCAATAATGCATGCAAAGGTACACTTTTTAAAACTTTGATCTTCCATTAGCAAATTCCTTCAAGTCAAATGCACTTCATTTTCCCCCTCACGCTTGAGTTTTAAATGGTCATTTGAAATCTAAGCAGAATGGGCCACTCAGGCTACAAAATAGCCATCTGAAGCATGATTGCTCTGCTGCATTTGGGAGGCACTTCACTGGGTAAATTTCTGTCCTTGGAAGCACTTCTTCTCACTGAAGTGAACAGAAGCTACCTGAACACATTTGAAAAACTGATTTACCCTTTAAGATCTCATTTGATTGATCTTCCCTGCACTTCTCTCTCTCAAATAGGCAAGCTGTAAGCATTAGTCAGTGTACCAAAAAACCCAGGAAAGATGAACAAAGAACAACCCCTGTGATGAGTTGCTAAATTAAAGTGGGAAGAAAACAAACGCTACCCAATGTCAACAGAGCTCAGCATTCTCTCCTGAGATGAGAGCCAGAGTGGGGACGGAGAGGGTGCTGGCTGAAGACTGGAAAAACAGCCGTGACTTAAGAATTCCTGTGATAGATTCCTCCTGCCCATCCACCCACCAAAGAAAGAGGATTCCTTCCTCCTCTCCCCATCTTCTAAAATCAGCAAACACAGGTGGGCTCCTTTGTTAAGGCCGAAACAAAAAGCCCTAATCCTGGAAATGTGACATTCTACTGTAGCCACAGCCACCCTGGCACTATGGCAGGACCGGTTACATCCCACGGTTGAGACGGTTCAGTGTCAACAAAGCCCACACATCACAGAGAATCTGTACACACTTACCATCTACCAAACCCTGGATCAAAGCACAGCAAAAGGAATTGGGAAGAAAAAGGAAATGGCAAATAATCTTTACGGTATGGGATTTGTAACAAATTGCTATTCAGTGTACACTAAAATTCTCAGTAATTTAACGGAAAAAAACAATGGGAGCAAGGGATTTTGGATTGATGGGCCCAGAATAACAGATATTTAGACTGGAAAACTTTGAGATGCCTTTCATCTCAAAAAACTTTCATCTGCTAAAGAATCTGAAACAATGGGTATCGAGTTATTGTGGTTTTACCATAAATTACATGCAAACACTTATTTGACTGTTTTGGTCCAAAAGCCAATGGTCCTAACATGTTGGGTTCCTGCTCAACTGACTAACTGACTGAATGGACAGATGGATGGATGGATGGATGGTCAACTGGTTGGCTGCATAACTGATTGGCTGAATAAATGGATGGGCTACATTCCATGGGGTCGCAAAGAGACAGACATGACTGAGCGACTAAGCATACATACAGCATAATGGGATGGATGGATAAATGGATGGATGGAAGAGTACCTGCAGGCAGCCCTGTATGCATGAATTGGCCCCTAATACTGGTCCACCATCACTATAAGCCCTTGGCTCCTCAAACCTCACATTTTTTGCTCCTGCCCCTGCTCCCACCTTAAACAAAGACAGTGTAGCAACAGAGGGGTTGCTGTTTTACCTTGCACAGAAGGTCACAAAGGGAAGCATGATCAGAAATGTATTTGAGAAATATCACCTTGGTTGCAGTGTGGAGAATGCTGTGGAGGGGGAAAAAGCCAGGGAGATTACATGAATCCCTGCAAAATAATATGAAGGCTTCAGATAAATGGTGGCAACAGAAACAGAGATGAATGGTCAGAATTGGGACAGAAGAGATAATCTCAACAAGGCTTGATGATAGATTAAGTTTTGCAGATGAGGCAGAGACCAGGTCTAGACATTTGATACTTGAAGTGCAGTATACAGACCGACAGCATCTGCATCACCTGGGAGGCTTGCTAAAAATGCAGAATCTCAGGCTCCACCTCAGACCTACTGATTCAGAATCTGCATTTTTAACCAGATCCCAGTTGATTCACGTCCACAGAATTAAGTTGGGAAGTGCTGTTCAGAGAGCACTCGGGTTCATATGAAAGCTGGCCATCCACTGAAAGACAAAACTGGGTTTGGCTTTTGACAGGTTAGAGTTACAGTGTTTGAAAAATATTCTATTTATTCAACAAACATTAATTGACTGCTATAGACAAAGGCTCTGGAAGACAGACAAGAAAGACAGTCCCTGGCCTTGGAGAGCTCACATCTAGTATTACAAAAAAAAATTTTTTAAAGGCAATGGTGTGGTGAATGCCATGTCTGATATATTCACATGCTACAAGTTCATCTTCCTACTTTCATACTAGAGTCAAGAGCCAGCCAGGGTTCTGCTTGAACAGGCTCAGGCTGAATGCAGGAGGCCTTTCTTCAAACTGCTCAGCCAATGAGAAGCCCACATCATCCTTCAAGTAGACATACTGATGACTTAGTCAGGACCCCGGGGCATCTTTCTTTCAAATTGAGTAGTTGGAAGGAGGAAGTAGGAGAATATCTGACAGGGTACAACACTGGCTCATTAGATGCTGATGAGCCATCATTTCTATCTGCTGCCCTACAGGTCACATCTTTGAAAGGCATAAAGTTAGACATTAAAGCAGCAATAGCATGTGAACAATTAAATACTTTTTCAAAAACTTACTAGGCAGATAGAGAGCACATCACTTTGGCTCAACTAGTGGTTGCTTACATTTATCCTATCCCTTCAAATGCATTATCAACAAGAGAGTAAAAGCCATCAAGCAACCAGGCCATGGTCCTTATCTAAATCTGAGTGGCATTTCAGTGGTTCCCTCCTGACTAGAAAGTCCTCTTCACTTTCTTCAATGCCATCTTTTCCATCTCTGTTTGCTAATGTCACTATGGTCTATGTGTTTTGCTCCCCTGGGGATTCATTTCTTAACAATATATTTAAACTTAGAAAACCAGAGACTNACTCATCTTATTTTGAGAACAAAATACTTCTCAGTAGAACTCAAAGTGGTTTTAAGGCATGATCTCATTATCAATTTAGCATCTTCATGAGTTTGGTGATTGTAAGTACTCATTTCTACTTTGCTATTAAGGAGACAGAAGCAGAGAACACTTTAGGGGCTTTGTCCAGAGTTACTGTGCTGAGCTGGGGATGGAACCTGGAAACCCACACTCCAAGGGATAGGACCATCTACCACAGCCCCTCCCCATATGTAAACACCATTTGTAAATAGATTACTCAGATGGACAATAAAAAAACATATATCAAAGCATCAGAAAATGTCTACAGAGCTCCATAAAATTTCTGCAGTGCCCTGATTTCTGCAAAAATGTTATTTTCCCCTCTAGAAGCCAACACTGGATTGAATATCTTGCAAAGATGACATGACTCCTTACAGTAACTATTCCCCAGTTTTAAAAAAAATTATCATTTGGTAAAGTCTTGTTCTTCACCTGTCCCACATCACCAAAGGTAAACTAAAATATCTCAAAATCCTCTGGATATGCACTTGAGCTGAATTTCAGCTCTTCTTAATATCTCCAGCTCAAGCTGGAAACCAGGAATATTTATAGAGCACATTGAAAACACTAATGATTCCAAGCTTCATCTAATATATGCAAAAATCAGATAATCTAAATATTTGGGGACCATTAAAGCATTTCAAGCTAAAGGGAAGAGTAATGATAGCTAGGAAGTCATGGAAGTTCAAACATTTTAGGTTTTATATAAGAATACTTGAAATGGTAAATGAGTCATAAAGAGATACCCTCATATATGTTCCTCTGAGAACGGGGAAAAACTAGATATAATCAATCCTTGGTTAGTCTGAGACTTGGACCATAGACAGCAATAACTGATAACCACTTAATGATATTCTTTGTTATTAGAAAAAAAATGGACTAAATTGAGTAGCTTTTAAATAAAGCAATACATTGTAATATTAACAACACTCAGTTTTTCTGATAACATTTTGACATTTTACAATGAAATCAGAAAGCTAAATGATAAATAATACCAAAATAGCATTTTACACTTTATAAAGCCCTTTCACTTACCTTATAGCATTTGTGCCTCAGAACAATCCCATGAAGTTTTTACAAATTTTACAAATGAGAGAATCAAAGATCAGAACTAGATTTAGTGATTTGCCCAAAAGTTTCACAAGTGCTAAGTGAAACAGCCATCACCTAGCTCAAGTCTGTATGACTCCAAATCCTAGGGTAAAGATGACATAGCTGAGCTCATGGTAAATGTCCTTACCGTACCACACACATAAGAAGGGGACCAAAGGAAAGTTTCAGAGTTGATGAATTTGACTATTAACTTGACTGCAGCGATGATGTTGCAGTCAAGAAATAAGAACCCTAATCCTATGTGCAAACTCATCATCAAATTGTATCCATTAAATGTGTACAGTTTCTTACATATCAATTATACCTCAATAAAGCCCTTTTTTCAAAAAGATGGAATAGCTGACTCAAGATTCCTGAGAATAAATGTCTCCATTAATAATTTCACCACTTATAGACAATGTCCATAATGTTATTTATCTTACCCTAAAACTTTCACTCTTACTTCTCTTTGCACAACTGTGGTCTAGAGAAATCTAAGCTTTTGAAGAGTTGTAGAGAATGGGAAGAAAAAATAAAGACAGGTATTTATTCTTCAGTGCACATACTTCATGACAAAAATTTGTGTTTGTTTCCCAATGCGTGGTACATGCCATGGGAAACAAATGGGCATCCAAATGGCAAGGATGATAGGTGCCCTGCTTCTCCTTCCCTCACAGTCCTGCTGCTAGACAGAGGCCAGCAAGGCCTTCACACCATTCTGCATGGCTTCCTCTTGTCAATCCATTCCCAACAGTCTTGTCTCATTCTTTCTACTATGATTTAGGTTCAGTTTCCCTGATTTTACCCTCAGCAACTAATAAGAACAATTTGTCTATATATTGCAAATAAAATTTATTTTTTACATATTTAGAAAAAACTTTAAATGAGCTAATGAGATAAGCACCTTGTGACTCTAAGCCTGTATCTGCAGCCCTGAGCTCTCAATCCACAAATCTACTGCCTCTGAGCATCCAACATTGTGACTCCATAGTCTCCTCAAATTCCGTGTGTATAAAACTAGCCTCATCCCCCATCCCCTTGCCCATCACAGCTCCTCCTCCAGTCTGTACAAGCCAGAAACCTCAGAGGAAATTCCTTTCCCAGCTCTCATCCCCACTATCCATAGCCTTCAGTCACCACATTCTTTCCAGTCTTCCTCCTAAATATCTCCTGAATCTTCTCACCTCCACATGCCCATGATAGCTCAGTTGGTATAGAATCTGCCTGCAACGTGGGTTTGATCCCTGGGTTGGGAAGATCCCCTGGAGAGGAGAAAGGCTACCGACTCCAGTATTCTGGCCTGGAGAATCCCATGGACTATAGTCCATCAGGTCGAAAAGAGTCAGACATGACTGAGCGACTTTGACTGACTTCACTACACACCCACAGCCACTCTTCCAAGCCAAGCTACCAAGCCCTCTTCCCAGCACAATTCCACAGCTTTCCAACTGGGCTCCCTGTTGAGTGTTCTTACCTATTCCCAGTACCTTCTCCACACAGCAGCCAAAGTGAATTAGTTAAAATCAAAGCACGTTACTCCCCTGCTTAAAATGTCCCAATGCCTTCTCTCTGCTCTCAGGATAAAGTCCAAATAGGCTCATACCCTGCAAGACTCTATGAGCCCTGGCTTTTATCTAGTTCTGAGATCACAGATCTCATCCCAGTCCCTAAGTACAAGCCCTACTCCCTCATGTAGCTGTGCCTTTACTCATGCTGTTTCCTGAGGTTCTACCTTGTCACTTGTCTGGAGATCCCTGGAGACAGCTCAAGGGTCACCTCCCTCAGCAGAGTCGTTCCTGATTTGAGATACCCTTCTCTCCATTATCACAGCAACCTGTGTTCCCCTTTATTATAGCACTGATCACTCTATTTGTTTATTAATATTTATCTCCCCTCACTAGTCTGAGAACTCTCTAAAGTCAGTGGTTATGGTACTGCCAGCTCTGTAATTGCAGGATCTGACACAGTGCCTGCTATATAGAAAGGCACTCAGTACATACTAAATGAATTGGTTTATGGGAAAGATGTCAACTAAGTCAAAATAAGTCATGTTATAGACTTGAATCAAGCTATCAATAATATGAATGGGTGAAATATTCCAATCAAAAGACACAGACTGTCAGAAGGAATGTTTTTTAGAAAAAACAAGGTCCAAATATAGTTATCCACAGGAAATACATGTTACATTTAAAGATAGAAATAATCTAAGCAAAAAGGGAGGAGAAAAGATATATTATGGAAATAAAAACCATAAGAAGTATGGGTTGCCTACA
>SJYQ01005115.1:109785-132390 GCA_006410935.1 Redunca redunca
GACGAGCTACCCCACGCCTGAGGTCAGGGGCGGCGGCCGAGACAAGCTACCCCACGCCTGAGGTCAGGGGCAACGGCCGAGACGATCTATCTCACGCCTGAGGTCAGGGGCGGCGGCCGAGACAAGCTACCCCACGCCTGAGGTCAGGGGCAACGGCCGAGACGATCTATCTCACGCCTGAGGTCAGGGGTGGCGGCCGTGACGAGCTACCCCACGCCCGAGGTCAGGGGCGGCGGCCGGGAGGAGCTACCCCCCGCCTGAGGTCAGGGGCGGCGGCCGTGACGAGCTATCTCATGCCTGAGGTCAGGGGCAGTGGCCGAGACGAGCTACCCCACACCTGAAGTCAGGGGCGGCGGCCGAGACGAGCTACCTCACGCCTGAGGTCAAGGGCAGTGGCCGGGAGGAGCTACCTCACGGCTGAGGAGGGGTGGTGGCCCAGACGAGCTACCCCACGCCCGAGGTCAGGGGCGGTGGCTGTGGCTGAGAAAAGCTACCCCACGCCGGAGGTCAGGGGCTGTGGCCGAGACTAGCTACCCCACGCCCGAGGTCAGGGGCATCGGCCGAGTCAAGCTACCTCATGCCTGAGGTCAGGGGCGGTGGCCGGGAGGAGCTACCCCACACCTGAGGTCGGGGTCGGTGGCTGTGGCCGAGACAAGCTACCCCACGTCCAAGGTCAGGGGCGGCGGCCGGGGGGAGCTACCCCACGCCCGAGGTCAGGGGTGGTGGCCGAGACGAGCTATCCCACAATGACTCTGCTAATGCTGCTGCTAAGTCGCTTTAGTCGTGTCCGACTCTGTGCGACTCGACGGCAGCCCACCAGGCTACCCCGTCCCTGGGATTCTCCAGGCAAGAACACTGGAATGGGTTTCCATTTCCTTCTCCAATGCATGAAAGTGAAAAGTGAAAGGGAAGTCACTCAGTCGCGTCCGACTCTTTGGGACCCCATGGATGGCAGCCTACCAGGCTCCTCCGTCCATGGGATTTTCTAGGCAAGAGTATTGGAGTGGAGTGCCATTGCCTTCTCTGCACAATGACTCTAGTAATCAGTAAAACATGAACACTGTGGCTAGAGGGCCATGAGTTAAAACGATTCTGACCGTTTCCTAGTTCTCATGATCCCATCCCCCAGTTCTCTCACAGCCCATGCCCATCCTCCCTGTGGCGTGAACGCAACCCTAACTGCTCACGCTCCGTGACGTAGTCTCCATTATGTGTATCTGGGCTTTAGTGGTTGGACCGCACCCTACTTCATGCCCCTAGTGCATTTGTTTGTGCAATTGTCAGGTGAGCAGCTCTTTAGGCTCACTTTCCCCCTCAGATGGATTCCTATCCATTTTTTCCCCCAATTTTATCATATCCATTTCTTTTTTCCAATTTTAGTATATGCGCTTCCTAAGCAAGCACTCTCAAATATAGTTGCTGTGGGGAATTAAATTCGCTGCTGAAGGATTTGATATTTCATTTTAATTTTACCCTATTGTACTTTAGCTTTATCACCCCCCCCCCCGCCTCCAAACAGAAATGGCGGCAAAGAACTTTCTAGAAGGCGGCAAAGGCAAAGGAAAGCTGAATAGGACCGTTGAAATAGTTTGAATTCACTGCTTGAACCAATCACAGAGTCTGGTTTGTGACTCTCTGTGCGCGGTTTGTCTTGTGCTTCCCACAATTCCTGCAACCTCAGTTCAAATGCAAACACTTGAAGCGGGAATTCTTTCCACCAGTAAGAGTGATGCTTGGGATACAGGCACGAGTTCTACATGCAGAGAAAGAGTGAGTGGATACTGTACTTGTCAATCATTCTTGCCTCAGCCATTCAGGATCTTTATAGGCGAGACCATCAGTTGGCTATAAAAGGAGCGCACTTGCTTCTTGCTGGCCTTTTTTTCCTGGGTCTCTTGGTGGGTGCGTAGTGAGTTGGTCCTTTTAGCGGTGAGGGAACACAGCAGCTGCTCCTAGGTGAGTAAGGTTAATTTAATTTTTATTTGTCATTGCTAGTTGACTATTTACAATGTGCTTTTTATAGAGGAATATACTTTAATAATATTGTAATTAATAATATACTTTAATAGTCTGGAGGGCTTTGGAGTTTTGGCTGTGTGGGTCCTTTAGCCGAACTTGGACAGTGTTGTGCTTTATGGTACAGCATGATAGCTTTAATATTTTACTTGTTTTAAATATTGGTCTTCGTTCCCTTTCGTAAATGTTATTAAGGTACGGTTAGCTGAGCAGGTAGAGGGGAGTCTTGGGGCTGCCAGGGAGCTGATTTTGGCTTTTTATTTTAAATCTTTGCATGATTGTTGTCACTGTGTATTTAATTCTTGGTCCCTCCGTTTCTGTTGTTTTCAACCTGAAAAAGGAGAAACTTAAACTGAGAGGAGTTGTGCATGGGATTAGGACAGTTAGTCACTTTTGGTTACTGTTGAGAGTAACTTTATGCTTATGTGCCAGCATCCGTGCCTCCGTGTGTGCCTGTGTGCCGGCGTGTCTGCATGTGTGTGCGCGCCCACATGCGTGCCTACTTGCGTGCCTCCGTGTGTGCCCATGTGTGAGTGCCCGCGTGCGTCCCTCCATGTTTGCTCAAGGTTGCATGCCCGCGTGCGTGCCTCCATGTTTGCTCACGCTTGCGTGCCCGCCCGCGTGCCTCCATGTTTGCTCACGCTTGCATGCCCGCGTGCGTGCCTCCATGTTTGCTCACGCTTGCGTGCCCGCGTGCGTGCCTCCATGTTTGCTCGCGCTTGCGTGCCCGCCTGCGTGCCTCCATGTTTGCTCACGCTTGCGTGCGTGCCTCCGTGTTTTCATGCTTGCTTCTGTGTTTTCATGCTTGCTTCCGTGTTTTCATGCTTGTGTGCCTGCGTGCGTGCCTCCGTGTTTGCTCATGTGTGCATGCCCGCTTGCATGCCTCCATGTGTGCCCATGTATGCATGTGCATGCCTGCATGCCCACATGCCCACATATGTGCCTATGCATGCATGCATGCCCATGTGAGTGCCCGTATGTGTGAGGTCTCATTTGTGTCATTAAATTTTTGAATCAATCCTCTCAGATGCTGATTTAATTAAAAAAAAAAAAAAAAACTTCTGACATTTTAAGCTTGGAAATGAGGAGATCAAAGGTCTGATTGGCACAGGAATTGTTCCCTAATGACTTTAAATAGCTTTCAGTCACCGTCGGGGCAGTTTTATGTTTTTGTTTAATGTACTTGTATTTGACCAAATGTGGTCCTGGGGTTTTTCATGTGTTTTCCTTTAAAAGCCTGATCTTATTTGCACTTGGTGTTTTACAAACACTGTGGATACCCCAAAGCCTCTCTTCAGCGAATATTGGATGCAGTTTGGCCTTTAATTTTATGTAACAATTGTTTGTTCATTTTCTTTGTATTTCAGTTAAGTTTCCTTGATGGGAATTTCATAGTTTTCTTATGAAAGGTTTTGTGAAAATTTAGATTTACAGGGGGAGAAAATTAAGTCAGATTGTGTGTTTTTTATTTGGTAATTGTGTATTTGGTATAGTTTTATTTGTTTAAATTGTGATTTTATAGCCCATTTCATAAATTTCTTTAAAAATAAACATTTTGGGGTACTCAGGATTTACAAATGCAGGATTTAATCATCAGGCAGAGTCTTTAATGTTTTACGATAGTGAACGCACTTAAGTGTCTGTCATAGGCTGCCTTGTAGTGCGGTTTGGCAGTTTTACAGAGGAATTGTATGTTTGGTATTATTTGAATCCATTAAATGTAGATCCTGGTCCTTTTCACAAGCTTTATGTTTAAAAAAACAAAAAACAAAAAACACCGTATGTTGTCTTCAATTCACAAATAAGGAAACAAGTTTTCTAATCGATAGATTTATGGTATTTTCAGTGTAAAAATATACACCTGGACTATCTGAGTGGCCACGAGCTTGTTTTAGGACACTGGATGCTCAAAAATGCTTGGTACTGGCCAGAGTTGAGTCGCGTTTTGGATTTCGTCTCCTATAAAATCACATGTTGACTATGAGGTTATTCCATAAAATATTCTGTCCCTAGCCTTTGGCATATATTTGCTTTGAAAGATGTGAGACATTTAAAGATAAAAATCAGGAAAGTAATGGGGAGATAGAGGGCTTTGTGTTTCCAGGCAGCGAAGTCGTGTTGTGCAGTTTTGAGTTTTATTTTACACTCTCAGTGTGCATTTAACATAATAGTAATTTTAAAATTTCGGTCTGGGTCCTCTTCCCCAGGTCCTTTTCCCCCTGTTATTCTACAGAGGGGAAATGATTTGTACAGTTTTTGTTCATAAGCAAGGAGGACAGTAGTGTTGGGTACCAGGGTAGTCAGGACCGAAAAAACGGCCAGAATTCCGAGTCCCACTCCAACATGCTGCCTCCCTCCCATTGGCCACACCCAGCGGAGGTTTTTGCACTTAACAGTAGAGCGAGTGGAGGCTTCTGAAATCTAAATGGTAATGGTTGCTTGTGCCTCCGTTACCTGACATGTATTCATGGGGAGAATTAAATGAAAGGAAAACCCTTGTCTCTCAGAAACCCAAAGACCAAACTCACTGAGAGGAACCCAATTCTTGCTTTGAGGTAAAATGATGCTATTATTCAATTTGTCTGGTTTGTTCTTGATTTCTACCTGAATAATGTGTATTGTTCAGTATCTCGGTGACTGCTGGACACTTTTTTTGGTAGAACACTAGTGATTTCCGAATATTCTCTTCCTGGATTATGTTTAGAAATCAGAAAGTTGGATTGTTGGTAGGATTGAAAGCTACTTCTGCCTCTGTTACATGACATACCGAGGTTTTAGGCATTGGAACATTAACTAGCATCACAAATACTACCGTTTCAAGCTCTAAACCTCATTTTTGACTGTGGGATTTAGGTCCAAGGGTCAGGCTTGAAGGCATCTTTATTGCATCTACTTTGCTCATAGGAATCCTAGACGGCATACTTTCCAAAGAACACATCCACAAAAGCCAATATTAGCAATGGTTACGTTTCTCTCACTGCTACTACCTTGAAGGATTTGTGCTCAGTTTCAGATAGCAGCAGTTATTTAATGGTTTGGATTATTCATAAAAGTACCCCTAATGATATTAGCTGCTTTCTGCTGTCTGTGATTTTCTAACTGTGTTACTGATTACTTACACTAATACCTCATGAAATTGTTGTGGAGTATGGTGAACAGCTCAGCCTCCCATTTCAAAGGTTTAAGCCTTTAGCTATGGTGTTGAAAATAAAATAAACAGATTGGTTTGTGACCCACCGTCCCCCATAGAAATTAAGGGACATTGCCTTTTAGCCTAATATTTCATACTTTCCCTGTGATGTTTGATTAAAGCAGGATGAACTATGGTTCATTTTGAAGGGGCAGTCAGACTTCTGAAGTAGCAATCTCATCTGATCTTGTAGCCACAAGATGAGTGCTGTCCCTTACATTATATTTCACTCTGAATGATTGGGTACCCACCAACCATTTCCGAAAGTTCCTCTGGATAAGGGGGGAGAAAGGATGTTTGTTCCAGCCACTCACCTAAATAAGTTTTCAAGTTAAGTAACTTTCCCTCTGTGGTGCTAAGCAGCCCACCCTCAGGCAAGTCTTCTTGCAGATTTGTTAAGTTACTACCTTTTTCAGGACCTACTGTGGAAAAGTCCAGTACTGATAAATCTGTGGGCTTGTAACATGAAGAAAAAGGAACCAGAACCAGCCAGATGAATAAGTGCGTTGCTGTGTAGTGAGAGGTGAGGGGTGTTGGGCAGAGGGCAACTCTGCTGTCTCCTGGCTCATTACACAAGGTGTTGGACCCCTTCCCTGTGTCTCTAGAGATAGGAGCTACCAGCAGTGGCAGAATCACTCCTGGACACTGCTGACTAACTCGATGGTAGAGACCGTTTTTCTATAACCAGTTGTTTTAATTAAGCAGATGCGTGTTTTTACCCATACTTATTTATATTCATTCCTCTGTACACTGTGAGAGCTACTGTTACAGAGACATTGGCAGAATCAGACTGGTTGAATTTCAAAGAAAGCTCACTTTGACTTTTTAAAACCAGAATTTTGACTTTTCTTTTTGTTCTTTTTGGAAAGCCAGAATGGACTAGATTGTAGAAAACAGACTTCGGGAGTCAAGAGTGCAGGGTGCTGTTTAAATTCCTCTGTTTCAACAGGTACGAGAACGTGGATCTGAATGTAATTTTAGAGCCCAGCTCTATCTATGGAAAAGGGGGAGGGATGAGATTCATGGACCAAGCGGGGAGTAGGGAATGGTAGTCTGCCAGCCTACCTACCCTCATTGTAACATTTGGTAGGAGTCCTGAAGGCATAGGCCAGCAATTAAGGTAATGTGTAGGTCATACTCCTCCAAATCTTTACCCTTCCATACATTTTGGGCATTTTCCTGCTCTACAGACATTGCTGGGACCACATATCATGTTGCATACATAGTAAGCCTTCAGTCTCTAAGCTTGAGAGACACTCAGCTCATTTTCACTCTAAGACAGGTCTGGTAGTTCAGCTGACTTCTAACATATTCAACACTTGGTGTCACTGTTAAAATTTTTCAACCGATTCAGGTATTGGAAGCTGGGGATAAGATTTGAGATTTTCATGCTTAAGTCTCCCTGACCCCTGTGTTTCCTGTTCAGTTACACCATGGGATGAATGGGTTTGGGTGAGGTGATCATGGCAAAAAGTGCTAATGTTATTGGGTTACACTTAAGCTCCTGTATAACAAATGCTCTCCGTTGCCTATGTCCAGGTCATCGTCTCTGTCAGTACCGTGGCCAAACCACAAGGCTCGATTGGTAAGAATTCCCCATGTTTGGTGCTGTTTTTCCCAGATTGCTCTCTGATATTTCTTTAAAACATGTAAAGGTCTTGTGTGTGAACCTGATTTCACCCTTGCAGGCAATTTTCTGACAAGGTAAATAGTAGCTGGATCTGGATTCCTTTCTGGTGAGTGATGAGATTTCATATTAATTGGGGGTTGAAGCTTTCAGAATATTGGAATACCAAATCGCAGCGTGGGGCATCTTCTAACCACAGTTTTTACGTTTGGAGTTGTTGCTCACTCTGGCGTACATTTTGGAATGCAGTCTTCCCCTGCAGTCATCTAACAATAAGCCTTATAAACTAGAATCATGTGTAAATTCCTGCATTATTGGTGGCTCAGACGGTAAAGCATCTGCCTACAATCAGGGAGACCTGGGTTCAATCCCCGGGTTGGGAAGATCTCCTGGAGAAGGGAATGGCAACCCACTCCAGTATTCTTGCCCACCCCACCCCCCAAAAGAAAGGGGCTCAAAGAAATATTGGAGAAGGAATTGGTAACCCACTCCAGTACTCTTGCCTGGAAAATTCCACGGACGGAGGAGCCTGGTAGGCTCCATGGGGTTGCAAATAGTCGGATACAACTGAGCAACTTCACTTCACTTCATGTAGCTCTAATGCTTGGTACTTTATAACTTGCCACTTGGATTGCTTTGGAGTCAGTCAGATCACAGTTCCAATTTGATTCTACCGGTAACTGTGTGTAGACATAAATACTAGAGTGGGTAGTCATTTCCCTCTGCAGAGAATCTTCCCGACCCAGAGACTGAACCCGTGTCTCCTGCACTGCAGGCAGATTCTTTTCCATCTGAGCCACCAAGGAAGCCCACACTTTTAAGAAGTTCTATTCAAAGTCCAGAAGGAGTTGATGAGGTTGCCACACTGTGGTTGGATCAGGCAGAATCTGCAGAGAACTCTAGTGGAATACTGCACTAGGACTCTGGATAGCCACGAGTGCCTCAGGAGAGTCTGGAAACTGCTAGATCCCTAAAGAGCAAACCTGTGAGCTTCTGCTAGAGTTCTTCCAGAGTCAAGAGTGGAGGTTCTGCTGCCCCTTACTTGGGTCTTTCTCTAGCTGATGATGCAGTAAAGACTGTCTAGAGAAGGACTTCCCTAGAGGAGGCAAGGCAAGAGATGTCAGCTAAAAGCACAGTGTGGTGAACTTCCCTGGTGGCCCAGTGGCTCCCAATGCAGGGGACCGGGGTTCGATCCCTGGTCAGGGAACTACGATCCTACATGCTGCAACTAAAAGTTCACATGCTTCAACTAAAGATCCCGCATGCCTCAACGAAGATGGAAGAACTCACGTGTTGCCGCTAGAGACCCGGTACAGCATATATAAAGCATGGTGGGAAGAGAGCAGAGGAGAATGATTGTTCATAGTGCACAAAGGTACATGGGTAGCTTGCTGGTCAGGGAATAACTTTTCTAAACATGATCTTTTCTCAACAGATCCAGTATCACTGTTTCCACCTGGGCTGATAAGGACGTGCCTCTCAGGATCTTTGTGGAGGTAAGGACGTTTGACAGTCACAGAAAAGTGTTTTTATTAATACATCATTTTGATTCACAGAATAAGCAAAATGGCTGCAGGTAAAGATTTTCACAGCTTGCATGAGTGTTAATTAGAAACAACTAGAAGCCTTGGATGTGAGTGTCACTTATTTAAATATCTTTGCAGAGAAACTGGTCCTTACTCAGAGTCATAGCTGGCATCCAGCCATAAGGAAACCCCCAAACCTATCTGTTCCTTGGACTTTTGACCAAAATGGTCACCCCCCACACACCTAGTTAGTATAAGTGTAGATCATTTGGGTACTTCAACACAGTGGGAATTTTGATTCCTTTATTTAAGCAAAAATCTTTCCAGCTACCTATTTCAGCATCTCTCATTTTTGGCTATTCTCTAGACCTGTTTTCTCCATTTATGTATGTAGTTGGGTTGGAAATGTCAAGGGACCACAGGGGAATGTTTATGAAATTCCATAAAAACATGCTTTCACAAGACTGAGATTTATTGGTATTCCAGAGGAGCTAGCTGGTAATGACTTCTTTTCCATCGGAGTCTGCTCCTCGCCTCCTCCCTCTCACCTTGAACTTTTGCTTGAATCTAAGAATCAATTTTGTCTAATTTCCAAATGTTACTTGTCGGTGGTTTGGCTGGATTCATTACATATATATATATATATATATACATACACACACACACCCAGAATGGAAGGTAACTTGGTGCATCTTAATGACATAAACACTAGCCTTATCTTGAAAACTTTTATTCTCCCTTCCTGTTATTTTGTTTTGTGATTTCTCAGCAGAATCAAGGGATATAATGATAATTTTATTAAAATGAGAGGTTCTCTTAGCAGAACCATGACCCTACTGTCTCATTTCATGGTGAGCTCTGCTCGTCATTTGTAGGCATTTGTGGGAATTCATATTTTTCATGGAGTTCTAATGAGTCAAAAGTGATCCAGAAAAGACTGTCCTTTGGTCACTGACTGTCCAGCTGTGGGCCTGGCATGCATTCCCTGCAATCTGTCTGTGCACAAAGTGGGTGCACAAACCAGTCCAAAAATAAAAGTTTGTGTTTTTTTAAAAATTTGTATCAAACTTATACAAGTATGACACTTGAAGAATAAAATAATTCCATGAGGTTTACTCATCAAAATAATACTTCCCCCAGCCTACCACCATTCCATTTCCTGCTCACCATGTTTATCCAGAAGTGACACGTGATTTTGCAATTGTAGAAGTAACTGGTGCTGAAAACTTCTGTGAGAGCACTAAAAGGATTTTAGATGTAGTTCTTTGGCCACTTATTGTCTGTTTTTCTAAGGGGAGAAGAATTGCAGTAATAAATCCTCAGAAAAGGAATCAGAGAGGGAATGACAAGTAGGAAATGGTCTCTTACCTTCAGCCCAGCCCAGAGATGGGGAGAAGGCTTGAAACAGTAGTGCTGTGCTCCCAAGGATGAGGACAAAGCAGACAGTTAGAAGGATAGGGCTTTTGGTGTGAAAGGTGTCATGGGCATTGTGGGTTCAGGGGGTGTCTCATGCCCTCTTTCCTCTTCTCACTCCTCCCTGTGCTTCAGCATCTCCTCAACTAAACAAGTAAGTAACATAAAGGATATCACAGATCTGGAAGTTTTATTACTGTGGTCTGAGATGTAGCTAGCAAATATGGAAGGAGATGTATATATCAGGAGGCAAAACCATGACTTATTGCAAATACCACTTTTCCCTACACATTTTAGCTTCAGAATATAGGTATTCAAAAGAAATGTCTAGTGCTGTGGCCATGTGATTTTTTTAAACTTTCATGTGTCTTCCCACCTTCTGCCTTGGGGTTTGATTCAACTAATCAAAGTAATATTTAAAGATGATTTTTAGTGGGCAAAGATATCAATGTAGATGAGACTCGAAGGCAATCTCAGTTTGAGATGCATCAATTAATTGCTTTAAATGCTTCATTTAGACATATATGCCATCTATGGTCTATTTATCAAACACTTGAATAAAGAACTGGTAGCTCTACACTTTTAACACTGTCATCTTTCTTGGTCTGTTATTACAGTGACAGAAAGATTGATGGCTCTTGATACATGAGGAAAAGATGGTAGTATTTATCATCTAGAGCCTGTGAATGGCTCCTTTTAGCCTTGAAAAGTTATTGTACTCACCAATATGCAGAATATTTGGATTCCACTGTAGTTTTACATACTAATTTCTTAGTGGTAGTTTATCAACCTGGAAAAATTACAGTTCAGTCTTAGGTATATAAACACACATCATGAAGGAGATAGGTCAACTTAGGCAGTATGGAAACAAGTGAAGGAAAAGTGTGTGAACTGGAAAGTGCTCAGTAGGCAATTTATAGTCAGACCATTTGTAAGGAGACCATCATCAAAGAACCTTTCTCAGTCCTCAGAATTAGTTTATATATTTGATTCGTTTTTCTCCAGAACATCTTGAGCCCACTGGAAAATGAGTAGATTGGAATTGGATTGGTTTGTCTATTCACATCTGCAGTAACATGGGAAGAACATTTAAGAATTATAGAGATTTAAGGGTCTCCTGTACAATGCTCCAAGAATGTATAAGGAAGAAGAAGATACCAGTGCCCATTGTGAGTATAGGAGAGAGAACTGCCCTTTAGGCAGAGTTGAGAAACTGGTGATGGAGATGACTCTTTACCATTTTTCTCTGAATTCTTTATTTCTTTGTTGATGTAGGCTTTGCTGCTCCTGTTTGTTGTGGATTTTTATTGGGCCTCTGAAAAATGACCCTGGGAATAAGTAGCCTCTCAGCTTCTCATTTGTTTAGAGTTGAATTTCTAGTACAGACTTTCTGCACATGAGCTATTTTAAGGGTGAGATTGTTCCAATATATTCCTCAAGACACTGTTTTCCTTCAATCTTCCCATATTCCATATCTTTCTTCTGGACTTTAATCTGGAGTCATGGTTGTTACCTATAATATTTCATCTCCCTCTTGTGATCTTATATTGATTTTTTTTTTCAGGAGGACTCAGCTAAGTTTCTAAGTTTTAATTCCATACATTGATCAATTTCTTTTTCTTATTTTGGGTTAGTTCTGTGTGCTGAGATTCAGTGCCTTTTTCTTCCTCTACTTTTTTGTTTTCTAGCCCAGATCTGTGTTTTCTTAGTATATTCTTTGTAAGATTTCATGGCAATGACACTTGTGAAGGTGATATGGTTTGTGTCTGTCAGGAAGCATCTATTCAGCTAAATCCTGTCTGTCTTCTGTGAACACCAGCAGGCCATCTAGAATCTGCTCTAAGCTTTGGTTTTCTCCATCCTTTCTCTGCTTAGCTAGACTTTATTATGTTTCATCTTTGATATATGTTTCCTAATTCCACAAATTCCTCTGCTCTGTGCCCTTAAGAAGCATACAATTCCTATATGCCAATCTGCCTACAGGAGCTGTCCCTAGAAAATCATCCAGTTAGTCTGTTAACTCTTTTATGCTGGTACTCCTGGACTTTTCTTCTAATCTGTCTAGGTTTTTTGTTTGTTTGTTTGTTTTGTTTTTTTGTCTTAATTTTCAAGAGGTATTTTTCTACTTGGTATTTCCATACCCTTTGTGCTTCTCAATCACTTCCTGTTCATGGCTCCTTCAGTGAGTGGGAGTGGAGTCAACCCTCTCTGATTATTGAGTTCTTATATATCATTATTTCTTAGGTTCTCCACGATCTTAGTCACCCTTTGTGATCTTGTAACAACTTAAACATCCTTGTTTGTACAGTACNNNGTACACTCTTACGGAGAATGTAGACTCACATGTATTTCCTTTATTTGTCCCTTCTGGTCTTAAAGATCTGGCATTTCCCTATCTGTACAGGCTGACTTATAAGATCCCATAGTTAATATTAAGAACTCTTACTTTGAACTTAACCTGTTTTCATTCTTCCACTGCTGATGTTCTTTGATGTGGCTGATTACTTAACTTCTGTGAACTTTAATTACTCTAAATATAAAATGGAGACGATGAGATCTGCCTCAGCTTCTTAAAGCGGCTGTTATGAGAGCATAAGTTAAAGCATTGTTGAATACTGGGTCCTCAGAAATATCACCAGAATAAATTGTTGATAAGGACAAGTTGACTTTATCCTTACTGTGGTAAGGAAGAGTATTATCTTGAAAGCTAAATGGGGATAATTATGCAGTTTGGGAATCTGATTACAGGTGGCTGTTGGAGTATAGGTGATTATTTAGGATTAGGTAAAGTTCATGACATAATATACTTTGGATTGGTGGACACAACAAGGCAAGGTTTTTGAGACAGGGTATTGATCTCAATCCTATCTGCTGAAAGTCTGTTCGAGATTCATATGAGTATCTTTGGGACATCTCTGGAGTGAGCCACAGAATTATTTGCAATATCTTTCTTCACGAGCAAGAGTTACCTGGAATTGTAAAGTCATGTTGATGAATACAGTAGAATAGTTAAATTGTTTGGTAAGATAGCTGAAGAGTAAAATCATGTTAATGTAGGCGGTGAGCTGTGAGGAGGTTTAAGCTTTTAGTGCTTGGTATACAAAAGCACTTTGTAAATGATAAGTACTATATAAATGGTGGTCATATTCATGAGGCAAATGTTTCACTTGTTTTTGATTCTTATGCCTTTTTATCTAAATGCAGTCTTTTTCTGCTGAAACTCAGTAGAAAAGGGAATCTATTCAAAATGACTAAACTTTTAATATGTTATTTAGCTCTTTGATGCCTGGGACCAGCCTTGAAAAAGTCGTGTGTAACCTCTTCAAAATTTTCCTCAACTCTTTAAAGCAACTAATCATAAGAGATAATGAAGGCAAAGTCAGGGAGTTTTAATTCAGGTTAAACCTTCAAAATAAGATAAAACATTTGGGGGAAGATATATGCCAACATGGTGAGTGAAGCAAAACTCCTCACTTGGCCAATCAAGAGTCAGCCTTTTGCCTTCCTTATCTGAAAATAAAATCTTGGATAGTTCTTTCCATTATAACTTCCATTTTGGCCTAACACTGGGTCACTAGTTAACTCCAGCTACATGGTATATAGACTGTTTTTAAAAGCTCATTGGGCATAAATTTTAAGATAGACTAATGTAGGTAAAATATCATAAGAATATTAAACATTGGACTAGCAGTTAAAATATAGTTCTCCCAAGAGAGTTATTGCAGGTCCGTTATCTCTAGGCAACATAAATATCAGATCAACACTATTGATTAGTTCTCTTTTACTTTGATAGTCAGGTGTGAATTATTTTTAATATATCTGACACTGTCATAGAAAATAAGTGGACACAGAAGAAAGAGCACTGAGGTATTTGACCATTGTTGTACAAATATGAACCATCATGAAATGGAAAAACTGAAAGTTTTCAAAGATTACGTAGTACTTTTCCTATCTCATAGTACTTTTTTATCTCAAGTAAAAGCAATGAAGAAAATAGATTTGCTTAGGATTCAGAGTGCATGACATACGTGAAATAAACTCACGACAATGCCAGACATGGAAGAGAGAATTTAAAAACATGGCAAGAAATGATCCTTTTCTCAAGGATCTTACAATCTAATTAGAGAGACGAAACTAACTTAAATTCATTTCATCTGTATAATGAGTTAAGAGGAAGGAAACATCGCAATTTCAATAGAGAAGTCTTAGAAAAGGTCAATGGTGGGGTGCTTCTTGCTTTCGCTTCCCAAGGATAGAGGAAAAGTCAGAATCCACAGGGGCTTCCCAGGTGATGCAGTGGTGAAGACTCGCCTGACACTGCAGGAGACATGGGTTCCATCCCTCGATCAGGAAGATTCCCCTGGAGAAGGGAATGGCAACCCACTCCAGTATTCTTGCCTGGAGAATCCCGTGGACGGAGAAGTCTGGGAATCCAGAAGAGTTGGACACAACTGAGCACACACACACACTCCCACACGCACACAGAATCCATAAAGGAGAGGGAGAGTACTCAAGAGAAAGGTGTGAGGTAAGGGGACAAAGGTGGGAGGGCGCAGACAGACCTGTGATCTTCAAAGTTGAATTGCTGATGGAAATCTGCTCCTGCCACCAGATTTACATCTTTCTCGGCTGTAGTGCAGCTTGGCCCTGAGTATACAGACGCTTTATTGGATTATTATGTCTGTGACACTGCAGCTATTAGTCATACTCAGCCATAGGACCTGACAATATAATGATGTTCTATTTTTACTTCTGTCCCAAAAAAATGCCCCAGAAGTACTGAAATTATGACCAGAAAATTAATTTCTTTGCATTTGGACTAGAAGTAAAAGAGCAGGGAATAATTCTACATTCAGTCTATAAATCTCCAGAGTTGTTGAGAAACATTTTGTGTTAACAGTTTAGGCTGAGTTTTACATTAAGAATTGCACTCCTCCCCAGAGGAACTGGTGAGAAAAATATCTGATCAGAGCATTTCAGTGTTGTTCAAGGCTATCAAATGCTTGCACATATATGCACATACAGTTGTAACAATGATTATTTTGCAAGGTCAGAAAAGGAGTGGCTGTTTTGTGCCACATCCTAGTTGCTTTCCTGAGTATAGAAATAAAACTGGCTACTTCATCCAAGCTTCTCACAGAGGTTTTCTTGGTGATCTGTGTATGTACCAGGAAATTAGCACACAGGAGCATTTATATTCTTATTTATATTGAGTTCCTGGTAAGATCAGTTAAGCCACATTCTCAGTCTTCTTCCCTAGTACTTGGTTCATAGTCTCAAACTGTCATAGACAGGTGGGCCCTTGGAGATCACTGTCCACTGTATAAGTGAAGAAATGTCAGTGTAGTGAGATAGTGACCACATAGACTGTGATTAAGCTGACACTACCACCTTGTCCTGCTTTGTATTGTCATTTTCATTCTGTCGTGCACCTTTCCTCTCTTCCCAGAGGTCCTCCATACATTAACATATGTATTTGAAGTGAGTGCATGGAGAATGAAAGGAGCAGTGATAGTGTGCCTGTATGTGGGGAATGCTTTCCCCCACCCACTACGTGTGCTGCACACGTGGACTACACAGCAGGGCAACCATATGACAGCCTGTGTCACCTGTAAGGCCAAGAGTTCTATTTGTAAAGATGCGTTGTATTGCTTTAACTTGGGGTGGGGCACAGGTCAGTTTCATAATCCGTTGACACTGTATACCATCTCTTTGGGAAACAAAAGGCTTTTGCACATATCCATAGACATACAGTTTTTAGGAGTTCAGGGTCCCCACAGTAAGAATTCCTCTTCATGTTATAAGCACTTATTTCTTTCTTTGATCATAAGACATTTGATTGCCTGCCATATACTCTGGGCCCTGTGCCAGTTCCTTGCTAAGTAGCCCCGTGACCTTGAGGTCACCTCCCCAACTCTAAGTTTTGTGTATAAGATTAGCCTGTTTTAATGGACTGATCTCTAAAGTCTCTTATAGTGTTTTATGTACTCAGCCTTGTTCTAAGTACAGATAGGAATGCACAGTCCAAGCATCTAATAAACCAGAACAGTGACCAGGACCAGGCAAAAGCAAGAAGCAAAGGGAAAAGGGATGGCGGCTCCTGTTTAGTCATGTGAAACACACACTTAGGCAAAGAAACTGTTTCACTGGTGTGTGAGAACTATAGCACTGAGTTTGTCTCTACATGTGGCCTCTATATAATAATCCATTTAGGCTATTGCATAATTTTTTATTTTATTGATGAGTTGTTTTTAAATTTTTTAAAAACTCACTCCTTTTCAACCAAGTACTTAATGGGTCAAGTTACTATTACTGGACTGCAGGAAGTCAGGGAGATGGTACCCTGTGTAAGGAAAAGCGGAGTTTCACACAAACTCTTCCAAGTAAACTATATTTAAAATGTTTATGTTATTACAGGCTCTGCTGAAAGCATTTCTAAAGCTCTTAGTAAACTTGTCCCTATGCTGCTTGTGTCTGTATTTATTCAGCCTTCAAATAATTCATTTGCTCATTTCAGGCATGTGTTTGTTTTATTTTTTCCAACATGATTTAATTTAACTGAGACTTCAAGTTTGTATCAGGATATCCAAATAAGTTCATTAATTCTGGGAGATTTTCTCCTAACAAGTAGAAATTCATCAACATCAAATAATGACATATTAAAGTTATTAAATTGAAAATATCTTTATGCTCACTCTGGAGCTTAACTATGTCAGTCACTAATAATCAAATGCCACCCAAACACTCATAATTTCCTGAGAAGAGAAAATTAGTTGGTTTTAATATGTCTGAAAGATAAATCAGACTATCAATGTTTTATCATTCATATGAGAAATTCATATAACTCACATTAAACAAATCAGATCAACTGGAAAATTAGAGTAATTAAATGTTATAGGGGAATTTTATTAGAAGAGTAACAAAGACACTCATGCTGCTAAGATCATACCTAGAAGAGCAGTGAGAAAGTGCAGACAGATGAGGGTAGAAGGTGTAATGAAGGCACAGGGAGAGCCCAAGGCAATTAGATTCATAACAAGTAGCTGGCGAAGCTAGAATATGCCAGCACACCGGAGAAGAGCACAAATACTATAAATGTTGACTTTACTCCCTTTAATTTAAATTTAAAATATTTTGGAGTAAAAAATAAAAATGCTTTTAAACCTAGTTGCATTTGTGATGATGATCAGGAGCCTTCCCTGCCATGTTTCTCTACCCTTTTTTTAATATTTGTTTTTAGTTTTGGCTATTTCCCTGTCTACATATACTCTCTTAATACTCATTGTTTAAATTTTTATCTTAAGAGATTGCATATTGTATTCTTCTCTAATGGCTCATTTACCCCACTCTCATCTTTAGCTTCTTTCCCCCCAAATTGCATCACCATTTCTCTACTATTTTAGCCACTGTACTTTAACATTCATCTCTTGTTGCATCAAGAGTCCATACTTAACAAGGACATGTATATTGCACATCTGTCCTTCACTTCATTTCTTTCCCTTTTACATTCTGCACTCTGTCAAGCATACCTTTTCTTTTACATTATCAAGGTTGTTAAAAGCACTCTTATTTTTTATTTTTTTTTAATTTTTATTTTAACTTTAGTTTACTTTACATTACTGTATTGGTTTTGCCAAAATGACATGAATTCACCACGAGTGTACATGCGTTCCCAAACATGAATCCCCTCCCACCTCCCACCCCATACCATCTCTCTGAGTCCTCTCCTTGCACCAGTCCCAAGCATCCTGCATCCTGCATCGGACATCGACTGGCGATTCGTTTCTTACATGATAGTATACATGTTTTTTATAATCACCTTATTTTGTGGGCTAAATCATTAAGTAAATTCCTAAGAAAGGTATGCATAAGGCAGAGTTTCTGAACTATTAATTATTTGAAAATATTTTTATTTAGACCTCACACTTGATTGGTACTTGTATAGAATTCTGTGTTCAAAACCATGGGCCCAGAGTTTTCTTTTTAAATTTTTCTTTCTTCTTTTTTGGATCTTCTATTAGATAGATATCGGGTCTCCTGGACCAATCATCTGCTATGTTTGTGTTTCTCCTTACCTCTATCTTATACTTTTGTTCTGTATTCTGGGAGCATATTCTCAATCTTAAGAAACATGATTCATCAGACATCCTTTTTCTAGGCCCCAGTGAACTCCCTACACTGTTACCTGGGTCTTTGATGGGATATATTCTTAATAGGCTCTCTGAAGTTTCTCACTCATAATTATGACTCCGACTATGGTGATAGTAGACACAAATGTCATTATTTCTAATCTTCGTTGTGTTCTCTAAGAAATAAAACATAAACCTCCTTTCCTCTCTGTCTTCCCCTTAATTTCTCATGAAAATATAGTTTCTCCTTCCCTTAGAATATCATTATGCAATATAGGCATCAACTATAAACTTCTATTTGCCAACACATCATGAGGGTTGCCTTTCATGCTGTTAATGCCTGGGATTTGAATAGAACTTATTTTGTGAACTTGTTCCACGTCTGATTTCTATACCCTTTCCTCTTGAATCTGGATAAATAAAAATAGTACAAGGTCATGCATTAAATGAGCCATTTCAAAACATCTCAAGTAACAAATAGAAAAAGGGAGGAGGTTACTTGTGTAGGAGTCTGCCTATGCTGATAATTACAAATTTAAAAATCTACAGTAAGCACTATTCCTTTGAGCTGCAAATTAACTCATTCTTATTTGGCAGAAAGAAAGTGAAAGTGAAAGTCACTCAGTCGACCCCATGGACTATATAGTCCACGGAATTCTCCAGGCAAGAATAATGGAGTGGGGAATCTTCCTGACCCAGGAATTGGACCAGGGTCGCCTGCACTGCAGGCAGATTCTTTAGCAACTGAGCTATCAGGGAAGCCCTAATTGGCAGAATGCCCCTAAAATACCACCTTGGTGTCAACAAGTCACTTAATTTAAGCTCTACACTGCACTTTGCTCCTTGAAATATATAGCATCCCTTCTGTCACAGAAATTCTTGAGACTTTTCCTGCAGTAATGTTGTTTTGTGCTAAATGGAAACTTTCCAGATGACGGGCTCATCCTCCTACTTGCTGCAAGCCTCCTACTTGCTGCAAGACTCCTGGCACACTTAGCCCTGCCAGTTTCTCCTGCCTGATAATTAAACAAATCCTTCAGCTTGAACTGAGAGTCTATATTGTCACTGGGTACAAGAAACAGGTAAATGAAGTAGATTTTTCTCAATATTTAAACTATCTCATGGTGCCCAAAGCAAGATTGTGAAATAAGGGTCAGGCTTCTGATTTTAGAGCTTAATCTTACAATTTGGAGCTAGAAGGCTCTGTTTCTTTGAAGAACTATTTCTTGTATTTTCTTTTCCATTCATTGTTCACTTAAGCTTCTCTTATTAGGGCCAAAGTTTCATATGTTATTCCTCACTTCACAGCCTGTGAAAGCATACACAGATTCTTTTGGGAAGTGACTGGTTGTGGGGGGACAAGTCTTTCGTACTTAGAAGTTACTAAAAGAAATAAGACCTTCAACATACTTTGCTGTCCATTCTGCTTCATTGGAGCATTCATTATGTGTCTGTCTATATCTGGATTTATGAAGCAAAGAGGGCATTCTAAAAGACAGTATGTTAGCAATTGAGAAACCACCAACTTCAATTCATTAATTGCTTCTATAGTCTCCTTTTAACATGTGTCAAGGATTTTCCTAGAGCAAACTTTTGTTTGTGGTTCATATTTAGAAAAAACAGCATAATTGTATATTTTTACTATATTCTGAAGCTGAACATTAAACCATCCTAGAGATGTTAAGATTTGGATATGGTTTGCCTTTAAGATTACCCTAGTACATTTGTTAGTGAATCTTTTACATGAATTGATACAACTTTAAAAATATTATTAGTTTTTAGTCTGATCCTAAATGCAGTGTAATAACCTGCTGCTGCTAAGTTGCTTCAGTCGTGTCCGACTCTGTGCGACCCCATAGACGGCAGCCCACCAGGCTCCCCTATGCCTGGGATTCTCCAGGCAAGAACACTGGAGTGGGTTGCCATTTCCTTCTCCAATGCACGAAAGTGAAGTCGCTCAGTTGTGTGCGACTCTTAGTGACCCCATGGACTGCAGCCCACCAGACTCCACCGTCCATGGGATTTTCCAGGCAAGAGTACTGGAGTGGGGTGCCATTGCCTTCTCTGAGTGTAATAAATCTACATAGTATTTTGAAGCACTCAAAGCAACTGTGAGAAGAAAGATTTTTACAATCTGGGAAGAAAAATGTAAATTTTTAGTATTTCATTAGTATTAAGGGAAAAAGGCATTTTAAATGTTCATATTGTGGTAAGCGGGCTTCCCTGGTAGCTCAGCTGGTAAAGAATCCACCTGCAATGCAGGAGACCCCGGTTTGATTCCTGGGTCAGGAAGATCTCCTGGAGAAGGGATAGGCCACCCATTCCAGTATTCTTGGGCTGCCCTGGTGGCTCAGATGGTAAAGAATCCGACTGCAATGCGGGAGACCTGGGTTCAACCCCTGGGTTTGGAAAATCCCCTGGAGGAGGGCATGGCAACCCACTCCAGTATTCTTGCCTGGAGAATCCCATGGACAGAGGAGCCTGGTGGGCTATAGTCCATGGGATCACAGAGAGTCAGACATGACTGAGCGACTGAGCACAGCACACTGTGGTAAGTAGTGTTTTTTAAAATTGTGTGTGATTTCAAGGCAAGATCAAGATCTGTTCTTACTGTCAGTTTTCTGTGCTCTTCCACCAATCTGCTGAACAGAGTGCATTTCAACAGAGAAGAATGGTACTATTAGGAATTATTAAGACTTCTGTGTGTCATACTGTCTCTTGCTGCAGCAGAAGAGTGCTTCAACATCTTAGAGAAATGATTGCATAAAACCCCAAACCTCTCATACACTAAATCTCAGTTTTACTGTAATACTGAATTCAATTTTGATTAACACCCCTTTCTGTCATTCAGCATTCAACACCTTGGACCTGGGAAATGCTGGGTCACAGAGAAGGAATTGGCGATGGCCTGTTGTCATTCTTGGGTGCTCATAACACTAATCTGTTGAGCAGGATGCATTTTACCAGAGTTGAATGATAGGAGTTTTAGGAATTATCAGGACTTCTATACTTCTAAGGAGAAGGCGATGGCAACCCACTCCAGTACTCTTGCCTGGAAAATCCCATGGACAGAGGAGCCTGGTAGGCTGCAGTTCATGGGGTCGCTAGGAGTCGGACACGACTGAGCGACTTCACTTTCACGCATTGGAGAAGGAAATGGCAACCCACTCCAGTGTTCTTGCCTGGAGAATCCCAGGGACGGGGGAGCCTGGTGGGCTGCCGTCTCTGGGGTCACACAGAGTCGAACATGACTGAAGCGACTTAGCAGCAGCAGCAGCTATACTTCTAAAGGCCTCTTTCTTGTATCTCATATCTTGGATCATTCTTAGCACCCAAAACCGTAATCATTAGTTTTGTTGAGTGCTTAGTATGTGCCAGTCAAAGTGAGATGAGCACTAATTCTCACTGTATAAATGTGACATAACAATACTGAACCTTAAAGCAGTTCAATTATTTCTCACCAAGTGGATTCAAATCCTGGCAATTAGACTCTATAGACGATGCTCTTAACAACTAGGTATGCATCATGAAGTCTCCTACCACAGTGCAGTGCTTGAGGGACTCGACTTTTATAAGGCTCAGAGTTTTTAAATATATTTTTAGTTTTATATTGCTAGCTGACCTGCCCCGCAAGACATATTAGAAGAAATTCTTCAGGGAGAATGAAAATGACTTAAGTAGAAAATCAGATGTACATTAGTAAGAAAAGTGTTCAAGAAGGGATAAGTGAGTTCAGTTCAGTTCAGTCGCTCAGTCGTGTCTGACTCTTTGCGACTCCATGAATCGCAGCACGCCAGGCCTCCCTGTCCATCACCATCTCCCGGAGATCACTCAGGCTCACGTCCATCGAGTCAGTGATGCCATCCAACCATCTCATCCTCTGTCATCCCCTTCTCCTCCTGCCCCCAATCCCTCCCAGCATCAGAGTCTTTTTCCAATGAGTCAACTCTTCTCATGAGGTGGCCAAAGTACTGGAGTTTCAGCTTTAGCATCATTCCTTCCAAAGAAATCCCAGGGCTCATCTTCAGAATGGACTGGTTGGATCTCCTTGCAGTCCAAGGGATTCTCAAGAGTCTTCTCCAACACCACACTTCAAAAATATCAATTCTTCAGTGCTCAGCCTTCTTCACAGTCCAGCTCTCACATCCGTACATGACCACAGGAGAAACCATAGCCTTGACTAGACGGACCTTAGTCGGCAAAGTAATGTCTCTGCTTTTGAATATACTATCTAGGTTGGTCATAACTTTTCTTCCAAGGAGTAAGCGTCTTTTAATTTCATGGCTGCAGTCACCATCTGCAGTGATTTTGGAGCCCCAAAACATAAAGTCTGACACTGTTTCCACTGTTTCTTTTAAAGTTTACAAAAACTTTGCTACATGAAAAACTCTGAGTAATCTAGCCCCATCACTGGCCCCAGAACGAATTCCTCTCCTCAGGAGGCCAGGAGTCCTGGCGTCATTCGTGGCTGATAGCAGCACCCTTTCACTTCCACTGGCTTTATATTTTACACATAGTACTATATATGTATATTATACATTTACACCCACCCTCCCCTTCTCCCATTGTGTCCTTTTTTTAAAATTATTTTTTTTTTTGGTATTGAGCTTCATGACCTGTTTGTATATTTTGGAAATTAATCCCTTGCCTGTTGCTTTGTTTGCAAATATTTTCTCTCATTCTGTGGGTTCTTTTCATTTTGTT